>JACCPG010000457.1:2895-45679 GCA_016069955.1 Drepana arcuata | reverse complement strand
AAATAAAAATATTCTATTCTATTCTATTCTATTCTATAAACACACTACAGCTCATGTGATTCAGTGAACTGTAAACGAAAATACAATTGCAATAGCAACAAACAATGCAATCCGGAGAAACATTGTAACACACCATACAATTGTAACACACCATACAATTGCAATAGCTTCATTGCTTAAACCAACAATTTAAATTTGTAACCGCACACGGGAGTGCGAGCCAAACCGCAGCAAATTGCTAGCGTTACGAGAGTTTCCCATTTCACAACCCGCAATAAGTACTCAAATCTGTATGATATCCTATCCAAAATTAATGGGTTGGTAACACTAAAAGTAATTTTTCTTTCAATTAAGTATAAGCGTAATAAATGAATATTAAATCAATAATCCGTTTATAAAAATATATATCGTACCTACTTATATTATACATTAACGTAAGTTAAAAATAAAATATATCATTGCCGTGATGGCGGAGTAGTTCGAGTGCTGTCTGGAACACAAATATCGCAAGTTGGAATCCCGACTCTACCAATACTCTACCGACCGTACCAATGAGTTTTTCTGAACTTAAGTACGGTGTACGGTGGTATATTTTATATTATAATTAGTCACACCACAAGCATTACGGTGAAGGAAAACATCGAGAGGAAACCTACATACCTACGCGTAAAGTCGTGCTTGTGGAACGGCGTAAGGATCCTTAATCCTTACTAATATTAGAAATGTGAATGTAAGTTTGTTTGTTACGCTTTCACGTAAAAACTACTTAGCCGATCATCATAAAACTTTGTACACATATTCTTGGAGGTATTAGAAGTAACATAGAATACTTTTTATTGAAACAAAAAAATTTATGAAAGATAAAAAAGCCGTCCATGCCGACGAAGTCGCGGGCACAGCTAGTATTACTATAAAGGTGGATTGCATCGTCTTACCACATACAGTATCTTGGACACAAAAGTGACTGATCAAAGTAAAAGTAATATTACTACCAATAATACTCTGATATAATGACAAAGAAAGTAGGTTTAATACCGTGAGAAGTGTACTATAAGAGCATTTCTAAATTGTGTCCAATATTTAACAGAACCGCTGGTCAAAGGTTAATTTCATAGAGCCGGTTCAATTGAGGTACCTTAGATGCAACAGAATACGTGACCGAGAACCGAACGCTATTAAGGGTCATCACGGGAGTCGTGGTGGCCGAGTGGTTCGAGCAGTTGCCTGCGACGCAAAGGTCGCAAGTTCGAATCCCGACTGTACCAATGAGTTTTTCTAAAACTTAAGTACAGTGATTAGTCACACCACGAGCTTTACGGTGAAGGAAAACATCGAGAGGAAACCTGCATACGTCTGAGAAGAAATTAAAAAAGGCGTATGTATAGTCGTGCTTGAGTAACGGCGATGGGCTCGCCATCTGTCACGTTGGCACCTAATATACCTCTGGCGGAAAGTGGGTGTGTGGGTATTACCTATACACCTCTGCCTACCCCTTCGGGGACCCTTGTGGGAAGGCGTGAGGATATATTATATTATTATTAAAAATGCACCGCGGTTTTACCCAAGTAACATCTTATTTCATTACTTAGTTGATTTTAGGCCAATGTTTTATTCCAGACCTCAGATCTCAGTGTCAAATTCCAGAAGGGACTTAAAATGATTGAAACGCCAAAATGTAATAGAACATAAAAAAGGCCCAAAAATGCAATACACTTAATCCAAACATAAAATTTCGAGATGTAAAGTTGCTGTCCTAGAAATCGAAACTTAAGCATATGAAAATTCAAACTGCGAATAAAAACTGTCAATAAGTTAACATTGTCGAAAATAAAGTACAGGACATGACCTAGCATTGGCAACGACGCCTGAGTGTCGCGACGGCTGGGTTTCTTACTTAAATAAACTTGCCCAACTCAAACAAATTTCAGTCTTAAATCACATAATTAGAGTTCACAACCATAAACTGCATATCATGCAAGTATCCACCTTAAAATTTCACGCTTAAGATTATAAGTACAGTCAGGAACTTCTTGGCCCAACTGAATTTATTCTGTGTGTTTTTTAGTCCTTTATCTTTGTTCATGTTACGGAATGTATGTAACTTGGTTTTTAGGCCAACAATTAAGGGGAATTATCATTGGCTATTATTGTTTGTCTTGTACTAAAAGCTGAGACATTAGATGCATATAGGAACTTATATAATAATAAAATAATATACCGCACTTCCACAAGGGTGCCCGAAGGGTAGGCAGAGGTGTATAGGTAATACCCACACCATCCGCCAGAGGTATATTAGGTGCCAACGTGACAGATGGCGAGTCCACGCCGTTACCAAGCACGACTATACATACGCCTTTTGAATTCTTCTCGAGACGTATGCTATTTCCTGTTTTCCTTCACCGTAAAAAGAATACTCTTTAGAAACTCATTGGCACAATCGGGGAGTTGGCAACTACATTTACTGGCAACTTTCTCAACTCACGGCTTCCTGGCTCTCAGGTACTTAAGTTTAGAAAAACTCATTGGTACAGTCGGGATTCGAACTTGCGACCTTTGTGTCGCAGGCAACTGCTCGAACCACTCGGCCACCACGGCTATAGGAACTTTGTCCGTGAATTTTTTTATATCAATCTTGCTGTGAGTCATCTGTGGAAGGAAATCTTCTAGAGGAAAGGAAGTAACCTACTTAAAGCGGCTGGCGTCAGTCGCGGCGCCTGCGTCGACTCATGCAATGCAGACTGCATTGTGTTATTTATAAATTAATTCGTTTTGTATTGATTTAGTTCTCATACATCAGTAGCGAAGGTTATACTGGCGTCATTATGTCGGAATATCATTCTATATACATAGTATCACGCTGAGTCCCACACTGTGTAGGCAGAGAGAAGAGAGCACCAGTTTTCACTATTATCTGACATCATACCGCCAAGTCTGGCTTTCCGTCTTCAAGCCCGAGTCTTTGTGAACAGGAAATGAACATCATTTATTTATTTAAAAAGTTCGTATAACAATAATTGTTTAACATCAAACTGCAGTTATGCTTTTAAAATAAAAGATATTGTTGAAAATTTGCCTTTTGAGACTGTTGCTTTAGTACCACGTGCGCGTCTGTAACGAATTGATTTTTCTTTGTTTTTTTATTTCTCGTCTTTATTGTTAATTCGAATTCTGTTTAACGGGGCCAGCTCTTTATTGTTCTTAAATTCATATTCTAGTTGTTCTTTATCATTCATAACTGAGCTGTTGAAAAGTTAATTTAAGCCATTGACCTGAATTTTGATGCCATTAATTAAATTATTGAGAAATTAAATCGAATAACATTTCATATTGCAAACTCGGACTTTACAATCGATTAATTAATGTCGCAATCAATTTGTTCGTCGTTAAATAATCGATAATGTCAAGGCAGGGTCGTCTTGGGAGCTAAGAGTACGTTGACTCGGGTTCCGTGTTATTGATCCAAATCGATTCATGAATTTAAACCGACGTATTTAGCCCACACTTGATCGTAATGAACGCTATTAGTGTTTAATTTAGAGACTTGAAGTAAACAAAGTTCAAATATATGACGACATCTCAGACAATTGGCTTTCTCCTTCACTATGTACCATTCTTGTATGGACTTACAGAACTTCAGTCTACCTACATTCATCAATCCTTTCATAAATGCTCGCAAGTCTTAACTATTCTTAATTATTCTATCAATTTGATCTAAGTAATTGAGATCCTCTGCTTCGTCCTATTTAATATCTGTTTTGCAACTTTTCGATTTCATTCAATCGACTCGATTTTTTTTCATTCATTTCGAAGTTCATTCTCTATATTCGTTGTAACTAACGTAACATGCCTTTCTTCATTTACATTCACATTTACTTTGTCGCACAGTAATTTGCACCGATTCCTATTTTGGATAAAATATAAAATTATGTTACGTCATTTAGCATAACATCATAATTGTGTTTATTCCATGTGTAATGTTCCAACGGCGTAGTTTTTGAATACTATCGAGTCTGTTGCAAGACACATTTCAAATACGAGTTCTGGTATCATTAATATAAAAATCATAGCATAATCTTATAAAGAATCTCCAACCAGTTTTCCAAGCTTTTTCTTGTTTATGTATTGTGCTTACTTAGCATATTATAACATCGAATTTCAACACTTCGACTCTGGCATATCTGGAGGTCGCCGCTATAAAGTAATTTGGAACTTTATACGTTAGTCTTGAGTTAATAGCTAATTATGCTCACACACACACATGTCTTTGGTCATCTTTTCAAACACCTATCTATTACTAAAATAGATACTTACACATAATTGTTATTAATATCAACAGTAGTCCTTACCTTTTAGAACTTACCTGTCCTACGTATCTACTAAAAATACATTTCGTTTCATAGTGATTAAGCATGAGGCTACCAGACCAACTTATACGCCACATTACTCCGTTGCTACTTAGTGTTGTGAAAGACATTTTAAATCGGTCGAGCTACATCTGCGCCGGCGCATGGCACGACGATTCTTCTTGTCAGTAGCTCTCGCGCATCGATCGACGACGCTGTGCGTTCTGTTTCCGAACGGATTATTTTTATTGATCGTTTTAAACAGATCCTTTTGTGATTTAGTCAAGCCAGTTCTTGTAGTGTCTTCAATAATTCAGTGGAGTTTTTTGTGTGCTCGGCCCTCGATTTATACTGGTTTGTGATTATTTTATTTATCTGTGCTGCATTATCTCTATGGAAGATAAGAGTGATAGTGGTTTGGGTAACCTTTGTGGTAGCTTGATCCAAAATGTGGTCGCATGTGTCGATCAAAATGATGCGTCTGGTTATCGTGTTATTAATTATGAACAAATTGTATACGATTTAGAGTCGTGAGTACAATTACGGGAAGTAAGTCCGAATTCGTTGCTAATAATACTAAAAGCATTTTTAGCGTAATTTGATTCGAACGATGAATCAAGGTGCTCTAATGAATGCGTCAATGGTGGCTAATTTACGTGCGTATACGAACAGTTAAATAAATATCTATAATGACAGCATTGTCAATAATCCTACCAGTGTTTGTTGTACAAGAGTACTCAAAACTCACAACCGTGAAGTAATGATGTATGTGGATGAATCTAGAGGTCTGTATGTCTACACTCCTGGCGATCGTCTCTGTCTACTCCATGAGGGATTCGGTGTGATGATATGTTCGTTAATAATACGTTTCCATAAATGTATACTTGTGTTGTCGAGAAATGTCTACCCTGAATGTATAGTGCTGTAGGTAGATCTATAGGTACAAGATATTCGGAAGGCATTCGCTACAAATATTTATTCTACATTAAGCGATATTAACTAGTGATAATATTTACATACATGTATCCCGACTGTACCAAGTTTTTCTGAACTTAAGAACAGTGAATAGTCACGCCACGAGCTTTACGGTGAAGGAAAACATCGAGATGAAACCTGCATAAATCAGAAAATCATAATTTTTTTATTTCACATAGGCCCAGGTGGGCACTTATAAAACGTCGAAAAAGAAGCACGGTCTGAGCATAGGTCTGAGAAGCAATTAAAAGGCGTATGTATAGTCGTGCTTGAGTAACGGCGATGGACTCGCCATCTGCCATGTTGGCACCTAAAATATATCTCTGGCGGCAAGTCGGTGTGTGTGGGTACTACCTATACACCTCTGCCTACCCCTTAGGCGTGAGGATATATTGTTAGTATATAAAAATACCATGGTAGCCGTGTAGTTAAAGCAGTCAACTGCATTGTCGAGATTGCAGGCTCAACCCCGGCGTTTGTACCAATGAGTTTTTCTTAGCGTTTGAAGATAGATTTAATACATATATCGCGAGCATTACGGTGAAGGGAAACAACGTTAGGAAACATGCATACGCTGTGAAATAGGGACCGAGGAACGGCGACAGAGTTGCAATCTGTCACGTCGGCACTTAAATGTGTCTCCGAGTAAATGTGAATGTTATTACATAGAAGGCGTGAGAAGAAACATATAATATTACTGCTAGTTAAAATGTATTTAAGCAGTAATAGTGTATCATTAGCATAAAAGACCAACGTCTCGAAACATGAAGCGTAATAAGATGTCTCGGTGTCATGACGTTTGACGTTGTGACGTTTCAGTCTACAAACTTAATGCCTCATCAGATTGTTAAATTGGTTGCATTAGATTTGCAATCGCAAAGAAAAAATGCAGTTTCGTTCTTCAAAAGTCGGTATTATGTTTTTTTAACGCCCTCGTTCTAGACAGCGTTGAGCGCAGTGATGAAACGCTGAACGGTTGAGTGGGCTCGCGCTACGGTGCGTAAGACCTATGCTTCGGACTTTAAGGTAAATTTATCAAATGTAGCAGAACATCGTCAGAAAGCCTGCATTACTTATATTTGAGACGAATATCCATGCATCAAATACAAATAGAACCGAATCGCAATGCCACCTATCGGGTCCAATGTACTTCGAAATGATTCAAGAACCCATTCAAGTGCACAAAAAATTGACATCAAAATCGATCGTGCCATTATCAAGTACTTGTGACACTAATGAGCGGAGATTGTTTTTATCTAAAATGAAGAAGATTTAAGAGGAAGAAGATATTGTAAAGAGGTAAGAACAGCTGTATCTCAGATAAGGCATCTGCCACCTGTCACCTTAATATATCCATGGCGAAGACTGGGTATTATTACCACAATTACTGTAGCTGTGTGAAGATTCAAATTCAGGAAGATTTGGACATAATCACACATGTTAAAGCTTAATTCTCACCACAAAGAAAACAACTGAAGTACTATATACTAATTAACCTTTGGAGCGATCAGGAATTACGTAAACACGCCACTATCAGATATCGTGTGGTAGTCCGATGAATCACTGTTGATTTTAGATGTTTAGGAAGTCTGCCCCCAATGTTTTCTTAATAAATATTTGCTTTGGACTGAACCGTGCACATGGTACGTCGTGGCGTCACGATTGCATTATAATATTTAAGCATTATAAACTTACATAGACTACGTGGCTGTTGGAAGATGAATAAGGTTATGTTGGTTTATGGTTGGTATGTATGGAAAGGAAGGAATCTAGAACGAAGCAAATTATTCTCCCTAATTATATATTTGTAGTATATTATCTATAATTATTTTCTCAATTACGTATATTTTTCATTGTATCCGCCTCAATGCATTGGGTAACCAATAAAAATTTGCGTAGTATTAGGTCTATTCATGTTTGGGAGATACTAAGAGATTTTCAAATCAGATTTGATTCAGAAATTCAGAGTTCGATTTGGACTTTTATCCTATCAGGACATAACATTAAAGGTCACTATTTTGTTCTCAAGCCAGTTTTACGCAAATAGTATTGTAAAGGTACACCACGGCTCCGATTGTGAGGTTATAGTTCATCTCTGTGCGCTAAAGTCGTGAACTTTCACTACTATAAGTATATTGTGCAGTGGGAAACATTATTTTGTTAGGTATAAAATGTCACTAGGGATTGTTAGAGTATAAAATGAGAGAAGAAAAGAAAAGCTAAAGATATCCTATCTATAATAAAGTTACCATTTGTAAAGTTAGTGGATGCTCGGTGTTCCACGATAGCGTGACAATATAATCCAACCATATAGTCGCCAATTGATCTTTGGATGTTGCATTCGCTTATGCAAAATGTTTGGGAAGGCAATGGCAACACAGCCATAAAGATCTGGCAGCTAACATCACCAAATATGTCGCATAAGACACGCCAGAACAGGGAATAATTGTTGTATATGTGACAGTTGCCAGGTTTTGCGCAGTGGACGCTGCAAAATTAATCGCTATATTTGCATGATATATTATATTGTGAAAAAAAGTATGAGCCAAATTTCAAGTATCAGTTTAGCTTATATATTTTGTATTATCATAAGTTTGCGAAATTTCGCATTATAGACAAAACATGTTTCAATAGTTCAGTACAATTGTCGTTATCGTTTGAAACTGTTAATAATTTCATCTGACACGCTGTAATGTTTATGTTCCTTTCATCTAACATTTGAAATAGTCCATCCTACCATCTTCACTTTTAATCCCGATGAATGACTCGTTCAGTGTAGTTTTTTCACGAAATTTGTATTCGGCACTCGAGTACCTCCGGATGGTAAAGATTATTTTTAGAATGTTTCGAGGGATGGCAAAAAACATTTGTTCCGCTGGCGCGGATTTATCTAAAGATGCAATTCCCACGAGCGTTTGAAAGTCGAACGCCTTAGATAAAATATATTTTGTCATTCTTGATGTGGGAAATCTTATATATAAAGGAGTATTGCAGGGGTGTTGTAAACACCTTCGTTCCGCCGAAGATATATTTAGGTGTCAACGTACCAACGACAAGTTCGTCTCCTTACTTCTTTGAAGTTCTTTTCAAACGTCTGCAGGTTTCATCTCGATATTTTCCATCACCGTAATTCTGGCGGTGTGATTAACACTCACGTTCAGAAACCTACGATTAACACGCTAACCTAAACAATATTTATGTACTAGAAAATGAATTCCATTGATAGCTAATCAATATTCAAAAGTTGTTAACTGTAAATTAATGTGATCGTTAACATTTCCCATATGAGTTGGGATCGTGAATATAAATTGTGTAAAATATGAGCACTTTTAAAATGCCCACTAATTACTTTTACAATCAAGTGGTTTAAAAATGCATCCCCGATTCTTACTTTCCAATCAAGAATGTTGGTATTGATTACAATAATTTCGGAGAGGATTGTCTGGCGCGTTTTTTGATTACCATAACCGATATTAAGTAATGACTAGAGAGGTGTAAATAATTCTAATTTATACTTTATATGTCACTAGGCTGTTAACCGCGTGGAATAGTGACTTTGGGCAGCACTATTTAGATGTATCTTTTACTATATTTTGGATATGTTAAGCGAAGCTTACCACAATATATTACTGAAAATCACATCAAAATCAGATAAGCCGTTTCTGAGATTAGCGTGCGCAAACGCACAGATAAACAGACAAAAACTCTAGCAATAGTTGTTTTGGGTGCTATTTGCATTTATAAAGATGCCAATAATATTTTTTCTCATCCTGTCGTTTTGTACGTCATCCGGTTAGTACGACATAGTATCGCCGGTCCCATGAAGGTCATTATATCCGGATTCTACTGTATATATATATGATATTGATGCGGGTGAACAACTACACAGTATAATAATATAATCTGAACCATTTACTGCCGCCTTGATAAGAAGATAACACGCCTTGTGTTGCACTACACAACGTGCGGGTATGAAGCAACGTTATCGTGGTTTCACCAACGGCGCCGGCGCAGGTATCAGGATGTACGCTTCAATTGTGATGGACGTGTTTCATATTGTTACTAAGTGACACAATTGAAAGTAAATTTGACAGATCAGTTTTTTATTATTTGAAAAGAGAAGGCCATTGACCCAATGATTTTGAGACGATTTTGAGACACGCTGGTTTAGGCGTGTAGTTTGAGTATTGCCATGAAGTGAAATATATTTAAAATTTACCAGCTATTTGTATTTTTTTTATGTATTAAAGAAGCAACGAGATAGGTGCGAGAGTGTCTTGAAGCGAAGGTAGAGGAAGATCACGTCTACTACATAAATGGGAACGTCAAAAGAACTCGAAACCGTCAATCATGTAGAAAGAAACTGATGAAGCAATAGAAAAAGTCCAGAGCGAACCAATAAAAAAATCGTCTGGAATTTACTTAGTTTTCGAAACTTGTTCGTTGCGTTGTTTAGACGCCGTCTAATTCTAACAACTCCATTGTAACCTTAAAATTTTCCATACACAATCATCCAAGGCCCAACCACATTATTGTCCCCGCTCCGAATTACAGCTTGCAGTCACAGTTCGTTGAATGCAACAATCACACGTTCGTCAGAAACGCTCCTCTGTGTATTGTTATCGTTGATGATTCAACTACAGCCATATCACCAGTCTTACTTGAACTCCCTTGCTTTCCCCGTTGCGTTTGGAATTTAGAGTGTCTGCAGGAGCCGTATGAAACCACGAAGCTCTTTCTAACTTGCTTGTGACCTAAGACCCATTGATATGATCTAAACAGGTCGCAACCTTTATTCTAATCCATGTCTGTGGCGGAATTTTATGGCTTTATCTATAGTCAATACTAATATTATAAAAAGGAAAGATTTGTATTTTTGTGTGTGAGTATGTTTGTAATGAATAAACTCAAAAACTACTGTGTCGATTTCAAAAAAACTTTCATCATTGGATAGCTACATTCGCCTTGAGTGACATATATTTATTGTTATTTAAAAAGGTCAAAATATAAAACAATATAATGTCCACCCGTGCGAAGCCGGGACGGGCTGCTAGCTACATTATAAAGAGGCAGAGTTTGTCTGCTGGTTTGTACGTTCATCTCAGTGACTACTTATCCACTTTGATTAGCCCATTTATTGAGGTAATGTATCATGCTAACTATTCAATTGAGTGGCGTAATAAATATATACATGTATCTACAATCAAATTTAACGTGGGTGAAACCGTGAGACATGGCTAGTTTAGTAGAATTGGATGTGGTTATTATTGTTTGGTGTCGTTTGACTTTGGCCTTGAGCTTGTTGAATTAATGTTTTATTGTATACGGTATCTTGCTCTACGCTTAATTGAATGAGTCTTATTTTGGTCAAATCGTTATTGGTTGTCTGTTTATAAATATATGTCTGTATATGTTTCAAAACATATTGTTTATATTTTTTACCATCGACAGTAATTCTGACATAGTGTGATAAAATAAGCAATATATTAAAAACTTAATTAGCCACACCACGAGCTTTACAGTGAAGGAATACATCGAGAGGAAACCTGTATACGTATTGAAAGAATTAAAAGGTGTGTGTAAAGTGTTTGAGAAACGGGTTTCCACTCGATTATTTCCTTCATTGTAAAGCTCTTTCGTTTAATATAATAGCTTATTAGCCTACACAACAATTTCGTTATGTACGCAAGTATAGCTAAGTATACATGTAAATATTATTACTGCCCGCGACTTCATCCGCGTTTAACACAAAGTTATTGTTTAATAATAATAAATCTAAAATAAAAGAAGCTTAAGTTACCTATCTATACCTATATCTTATATATCACCAGCTTACTGCCAAATAAAGTCACGTCAAAATCGGTCCAGCCGTTTCAGAGCTTAGCCGGCACAAACAGAGACAAAAAAACTATTTGGTATATACACCGTGTATACATCCATATGCATTTAGTTAATATCGTTTATTTTAATATTACAAACAGACACTCCAATTGTATTAATTTGTATAGATGTATTTTTTCCCAACGCTTCATCCTGTTCTCAAACACCAGCGACAGAGTCATTCCACTCTCCGTGTAACAAGCCAGTTTACTTCATCCCACTATCCTAGCTTCTATAGCCATTACATAAATTTCAACCGTATTTCTAGCACGCATGAGTTTATTTTGTTCTACACTTTTCTTTTTTACTATTATCATTGTTAATTTCAGCAGTGTAATCCTCATGACAATTGCTTGATTACAACAATTAATCGCAATTGAAGGGAATTTGTCGACTTCCTACTGCGGCCTCATATATTTGTCATAGCTTTTTACAATTGTATAATTCTCGGTTAACACTGCCACATTGGCTGGATGACAGTTAAAACATAATAACCGGAGATACAATATTAATACAAGAATATATCCGTGTGAGTGTCCATTAGTGTGTGTTTATATATATATTCTCACGCCTTCCTACATGCGTCTCCAAAGAGCTATCTCTTTGTAGGAAAGCGCAGAGGGGTATAGATACCCAAACACCCACTTTTCGCTAGAGATATATTTTAAGATGCCAACGTGACAGATGGCGAGTCCATCGCCGTTACTCAAGCACACTATACATACTCCTTTGAATTACTTGTCAAACTTATACAGGTTTCCTGTCGATGTTTTCCTTCACCGTAAAGCTAGTGGTGTGACTAATCACTGTACTTAATTTCAGAAAAAACTCATTTGGTACAGTCGGGATTCTACCTTCCAATCTTTGTGTTACAACTACTCGGACCACGACTTTTTATATCTAGATATAGTAACTAAGTATACGTGAACTTGTTAAGTAACTGCGTTACTTAGAGTAAGTGAGTAAGCAACGCAGGTGCCAATTGGTTTGTTCTATATGGACCGATGAATTATATTAAATTATATAATCCCATCCATTTTTGTAGTAATGTTACACATTTAAAATCAGCGTCCGTAGCATCGATATTGCAATACTATTGTGGTGCATTTGGAACGAACGTTGATTGAAACATAATCAAGCACAAGAGTACCACAGGCTTCCTGTTCGTTCGTGGAATCGCATTCACGACCCCACATAGAATTTAAATTCGCTGCGAAGCAGTTTAATAAAATTTTGCACCTAAAAATTTTTGTAATGGGAGAGAGGAACGCAGATTTTTATAATATAGATACACAACACCTGTGGTGGCCGAGTGTTCGAGTAGCAGCTATCTGTAACACAAAGTTGCAAGTTCGAATCCCGACTGTACCAATGACTTCTGAACTTATTATGGTTGTTAGTCACACCACGAGCTTTACGGCGAAGGAAAACATCGAGAGGAATCCTTCATACGTGCTTGAGTTTATGGCGTCACGTTGGCATCTAAAATATATCTCTGGCGGAAAGTGGGTCTGTACTACCAATACACCTCTGCCTACCCCGACGGTGACCCTTGTGGGAATGCATGAGGATATTATTTATTATATATATTATTATTAGTATATATTTTAAAGTACAACTACATTCCTACATTTCCTACATATGTAAGTTTCCTCACGTAAAGCTCGTGGTGTGCTTATTCGCCGCAATTTACTTCAGGTAAAAGACAGAGATACAATCTGGATTCGAACTTCCAATTTTAGCGTTGGAAATGACGAATTGAACCACTCGGCCACCATCTTCCTTCTTTTTAATTTAATCATCATTGAATGAACAGGTATCTCAAATTATCGAACTGGCCACGCGTTTTAATGTGTTTTTGTCATTTCCATATCGGTCCCTCATGACATATCACTCAGAGGAGCAAAAAATATGTTGAATATGTATGCGCTTGGCGACTTAATTTGAGTATATACATTGGTGGGCTTAAGAAAACCCAAATGGGTTCAATAATATGAACATATATATATATAAAAATGAATGTTTGTCTGTATGTCCTTAATAGAATCGTAAACGGATGGACCGATTTTAATAAAATTTTCTGTTTCTTAGTTAATAGTTAGATTTAGTTACGTAGTTTAATAGGTAGATTCGAGAATGGTTTAGATTCGCAATTGGACCAGATAGGTGGCGCTGCGATCGTGTTTCAGGAAATTTAATTTTTTCACCCGAACAATGCTGGGCGAGACAACTAGTAATCAATATAATATACCATAGATTTTTGTGAAGAAGTAACTTGTTAGCGTTGAAGCGTAGACTTTATTTTCGGCTGTAATGGTTAATGAAGGGAGATCTATGGAAATTTACGTTAATGAACCGTTAATGATTAATGAATGACCTCTAATGATAGTTAAAACATTTGCCAAGATCTACCGTTGAGACGATAGGAGTCAAGGATACATGCCACTTCTTAATTACTTGTTTGTGTATAGCTAGCCAGAATACTTTGTTTCATTATTTTGTTGCACAATATTAGCAGTAACGAGTAAACAACCATAATTTTTTTTTTGCATATAATAATGTCAGCGGTTCTTGACGAGATGCTTTTTTTACGGAGGGAAATCTTCAATAAACAACCGGCCCTCCTGACTAACCCTCTGTGTCCGCCCTCTGGCAGCCATTTTAAGAGAGCTATGCTGTTCTAGGGATGTCTTTTACTCGAGTAGCTCCTAGGCATATTGTATATACTCGCATGCTAAGTGACAACTTATTAACCTATACCGACCGACTTGTCTACTTTAACTTGTCATCTCTTTCCGATCGCAGACAATAGCTAGACCAACTTTTCCTGTTGAAAATAGTTAATGGTATTTTGGATGCTTTTAGTATAATCGAAGAGCTAAATATAAATACATAATCTAATCTTTCAAAGTCATGTTGATACATTCGTTTCAGACTTCTTTATGCAGTTCAAATTTGGCTATAACGTAATTTGGCTTAAAATACTAGTTATAATAAAAATAATATATCCTCACGCCTTCCCACAAAGGCCCCCGAGGGGGTAGGCAGAGGTGTATAGGTAATACCCACACACCCACTTTCCGCCAGAGGTATATTAGGTGCCAACGTGACAGAAGGCGAATCCATCGCCGTTACTCAAGCACGACTATACATACGCCTTTGAATTTCTTCTCAGACGTATGCAGGTTTCCTCTCGATGTTTTCCTTCACCGTAAAGCTCGTGGTGTGACTAATAATAAATAATAATAAAAATACTAGTTAGAACACTCAATGCAACTAGAGATGGATAATGTAGCATAAGTTCACATAAACGCAGTCTGCTAAAGCATGGCGTGTGATGCAAAGTCCTCAAGTCGATTAGCTTAATATATTTTAATTAGCTTACTGACTTATAAGACCCAGTAAAAAACGATGTTATGTATTGTGCGTTCTGTCGCTGCCTTATAAATAAATAAATAAAAGATACTTGAGTAAATACATATACATATCATCACGCCGAGTCCACAACGGGGAGGGCAGAGAGTATAGAGCGCCAGTTCTCTCTAGACTTACATACCTCTTTCGCTTCGACCACATTCATCAGTCGCTTCATACTCGAGTATCGTGCGTTAAAGTTTAAAATAAAATTAAAATAGGTAATACAATTTGCACAAAACACGTATATGTAGTATCTAGGCAGGTGCATCAAACAATTATATATATTGACTATTATAATAATAATGCTAATCTATATTAATAATGACGTCTGTAGTACGTGTCTCCCAGGCAAATTGAGACCTAAAGCATTTGATATGAGCATAATCATCAATGGTATTTCCATTGTTCGGACTGGATATGAATTAAATAGTTTTACTATTGTAGGATAATGGACAAAGGTCATTCCTAGCACTAGTAAATGTTTAAAAATTATTGTTGCCACATACGGTATTTTCCACAATGGATGTTAAACTTATATTCCGTTTGATACATGTATAGTGAGACATAAAAGCCTTCTCCATAAGTTCCTGAAAGATTAAGCAGAGGTATTTAAGGGCTCCCGTTTACGCAGGTGATATATACAGTTACCAACGTGAGAGGCGTCGAGGCCGCCGTTTCTTAAGCACGACTTTACATATATATCTTCCCGCCTACCAACAAGGGTCCCCGAAGGATCCCAATCATCCACTTTCCGCCAGAGGTATATTAGGTGCCAACGTGACAGATGGCGAGTCCATCGCCGTTACTCAAGCACGACTACGTATCTATACGTCTTTAGATTTCGTCTCAAATGTATGCAGGTTTCTTATCGATGTTTTCCTTCACCGTAAAGCTCCTGGTATGACTAATCATTGTACTTAAGTTCAGAAAAACTCATCGGTACAGGCAGGCTTCGAATTTGCAATCTGCAAAAACGACTCGAACCGCTCGGCTACCACGATTCTGACTCACGGCTTATGACTATACGTCTTTAAATTTCTTCTTAACGTATGCAAGTCTACTCACGATGTATTCGTTCTCCGAAAAGATCGTGTGGTGTAACTTACTGTACTTTTTCTTAGAAAAAATAATTGTTTATACACCAGACTTTGAATTAGCCATCATTACATTAACTACCTCAGAAATTTGGTCACAACAACTTAAGTTTCAATTCCATTAATAATCATGAAAAGATAGAATATCTAATATGGTGACAAATTGCATATGCATTTTGAGAGAATTTTAAGAATCATAACAATACATATATTTACATATAAATAATTATACATATGTACATATCAGTCTAAATCCCTCACAGGCTACCCAGTAATAGCAGAGCGCCAGTTCTATCTAGGCTGTAGACTGTGCACTTCATCCACATTTGTCAGCCTTTCATACGCTCTCATCGTTTCTTAATACTCCTGACATTCCTAGTAATGTGACAATGTAACCTTAAAATAAAACAAACAAGACCTTTAAAAACATCTGAGATGCAAACAGGCCGTGTCGTGACAATCCAACCGTTAGGGTCCAGCCCAATTGAAAGGATAACGGTTCACGCTCTCGTCGCCTTTATTGAGCATATCTTTTATTTCATTGCAAACCGCTTTTGGAATAAAAAATTACCCGGACCCATACAGTGGTTTTGTGCCTTCTTTTGGCTTGAGAATTTGTTAAACTTTCACTTAATTTTTATGGTACAACTTCAGTGGCACTTAGACATGGCAATGGTTATGAATTAATACTTAGATTACCTTTAAAGTTTGATTAATTTGTTCATTTAGAGATGATCATAGATACATCATCAACATCAGAGTAGCTTTCTATAGCTACTATTCAACTTATAGTGAATATTTAAAAACAGCTGAGCCTGTTTGTTTGTGTTTATGCGCCAATCTCCGGGATTATCAGATCCTATATGAAAAAATATTTTGCACTAGATCTCAGTGGATCAGGTCTTTTATTATGGAAAGATGATATACTAGGTAGGTAGAGGTAGGTAGATATAGACGGTCATCTAAACTTATATTAAAAAGAGGAGCGTTTTGGTTTTTTGTTGTTGTTTTGGTTAAGATTTAATTCAAAAACTACTCGACTGATTAAATAAATTCTTTCACCACTAGAAAGGTACATATTTACCGAGTAACATAGACTACACTATAGGAATTATTTGATTCTAGGTTTGCTTGTGATGTAGTGATTAATCAATTAAATAGCAGGCAGGTGAAACCGTGGAGAACAGCTAGTCATAGTATATGTATAATCATTATTATCGTGGGTATTATCGCGGGAAATGACATTCAGGAATGAGCAAAAGTTTCAATCTAAAATGAACCCCATTTCACACTGCTCCAAGAACGGTGTCATCAGTCTGTTTTTTTCTATGTAGAGGGCGTCACGTGTCTTCGACATAAATGCCGTGTTTTGTTTACACTGGGTTGACGTCGTAATTTTTTTCTTCTGAATAAGAGCACATCTGGACAGTATATTTCGGGACAGCCGATATTTTTGACAAGATACGAACCTTGAAATGGTTGAAGCGAAGTCTTTTGTGTAAACATTACCTTAGTTATATCGATTGAGGATATAGAGTTGTCAAGTTGTACCATTGAGGATATATATATCCTCTTTGAATTATGTATCTCATCTCAATGCCATGCTAGTATTTGAAAGGTTAGACTGACGTGTAATAATACGTCGTTATGTTAGCACTGTGTTAAATACAACTCACATTACATTACATCACATTATTCACACCACGAGCTTTACGGTGAAGGAAAACATGGAGAGGCAACCTGCATACGTCTGAGAAGCAATTCAAAGGCGTATGTATAGTCGTGCTTGAGTAACGGCGATGGACTCGCCATCCGTCACGTTGGCACCTAAATATATCTCTGGCGGAAAGTGGGTGTGTGGGTACTATCTATACACCTCTGCATACCCTGGGAATACATACATGGGAAGGCGTGAGGATACCAATCAATATAATTCGATGCTTTTATATCACCGAAATTCTTTGGTAGTATTGGTACAGTCGGTATTCGAATTTGCAATCATACATTGAACTTACAATGTTGCAGGCGATTACTCGAACCACTTTGCTACATTAAAGGGTTATATAATTTTTCCCGCAATATCGATTATCGACGGAATAGATATTAATACGCTCCCAAATGCAAGCTTATTATAAATCAGTATTGCTTCATGGATGTTTTAAATGTGACCTAATTTTGGATGATGCGCCTAATCCACGGATTTCCGGAAGCCACACTTCTACGGGAAGCTTCTGTGGTCTTATTAAATTTAATTAGCGTTCATCTTTCAACCGCTTTCATCGTCAGCTCTACTGATTTACATTTAAATCATGCTCCATTTTAGACTCTTGGCAATCCCATAAACCATAGGGAATTGTGTATTTACCAATTTTAGATGCAAGTCCATTAGAACTAGACCTCTTTTCTGTTATGTTGATTTTTGTTTGAAAGATCTTGGCTAGCTGGTTAGGGATGACAGTAACTGCAGTAGGATTTAGAAAACCAATTTGTCTGCCCGTCAACAGGACATGGGATGTATAGTTCGCATCATGCGCAGGAGTGGCGTTGGGTATCGTCAGTTCTAAAATTGTAACTAATTATTGACTTTGCTTGGAGGAACTGTTTTCAAAACGTGATGAAATGTAGATTTTTCTTAAGGTTAACTATACTTGGAACTCAAACAAATTGATGCTTAAAACAAAGTACTTATGTGAACTTTGGTCAAAAGACCAAAGTGAGCAGGTGGTCAAAAAAAGCAATTGCCCATTACAAATAGACAACCGTCGTACTATATAGCTATCTATTGACAGTCAATACATTATAGTAGCGTCATTGGAATCCATTCCATTAAAACACCCACTCAATCTCCTACTTGTCTGCCAAGGATACCTCAGATTAATACCAATTTGAGCGTTGTATACCAAAACAGTGGAAGCCATTTTGGGTTTTATAGAATTCCAAATAGTTTATTTTTCGATAATGACTACCAGATGTTTGAAAAAAGAACTATACTATTTAGATTGGTTCGTTGACAGACCCGACCTTGAACGTGACAAAACAGGATTAGAAATTTGGAGAGTTAATTTAATTTTAGAATGCCAGTTCCCGCGGCGCTTCACTAACGGCCGGTTTAAATTTAGAACGTGTTCTATTCTCGACCAGTGAACTCCCGGGCGATGGCTTCTTATTGTTTTTGCCAGTAGCTTAGGGGCTGTACACACGAAAGTTTATCTAGAAAAGGTCTAATGTAGTCGTAAATATGATTTACTGCAAAGTAAAGACCCTTCCAAGTTTTTATTGTTGCGTCCACTGTGAGCTGAGAGTTTCGTTGTGAGTTATCTGACTTGAAAACAACTTCTTATAGGTGTTACAACACACCAATATAGGTGTCCTATGTTCAGTTTCAAAAACAATAATTCTGACGAATTACGTGTATATTCATACACTCCTTTATTTGTCCTCCTTTATTTGATTGATATGAACTTTACTACTAAGCTTCTATTTATCTGCAAGCTGCCTTAACTTTTCTACGAGTTGTGTTGGCAACTACTAATACCCGCAGGTTATGAGATATTAAATGCCTCTAGACACACCAATTTTGAGAATTTATGCTTCCATAGTCCATTGTACTCGTTTGTCGGTGCTTCCGTCTGTTAAAAGCATTTGTTGGCATAAGTTAACACAACGACGCATTTTAATCGTTTTATCCATAAGGAAAACCAACCTTATTTAAAAGCAGAAATAGCATACGAATTTGACTATCTTTTACCAAATCAATGAGGAAGATGCGTGATCAATTCACGATCAACGAATATCCCGCGTGCGTAACACACGAAAAAGATTAAAAAGTTGTTCTTGTTTGGAACTGTCATATTGAATTTCTTTTTAATTGTATTTACTTGAGATAATATTCTTTTGGTTTATCCTTGTATTTTTCCAGTTTGAAAAGAAATGAGTATTAAGAATTAATGAGAATGAAGTATTTCGTTCTCAATTACAAATACATAGTTTGTAACAAAAAAGTGATTTTATTTATCTTATCTGTGTTCATTATCAACGGTATTGATTACCAAAGCTTTCACATTGCTTCCAAAAATAATATATCATCTGAATATCTGTAAGCAAACACGAGATTTTCTTATTAATGTAAGCGATAGCGATAGAAGGCCACGTAATAACAACGTTGGCATTGAGTCCCCTTCTGACACATCGCGATAGAAACCAAATGTCAGAAACTGTCTAACTTCCTTTACAAACATTCGTATTCATAAAAAAAGATGGATACACCAAATTCATTCCAACCTCAAAACTCAACAAATATTGACGTGTTTTTAGTTTTCTTTGAGAAATTTAAAAACATTAAAGCATCAATTAATTGCTTCACTTAAAATCGCCTGTAACATGATAATATATATATATGCATATTATATAGGTTTACGCCTTCCCAAAAGGGTCACCGAAGAGGTAGGCAGAAGTGTACAAGTGGTACCCATTTTCCACCAGAGATATATTTCAGGTGCCAACGTGACAGATGGCGATTCCATCGCCGTTACTCAAGCACGACTATACATACGCCTTTGAATTTCTTCTCAAACGTCTGCAGGTTTGCTCTCGATGTTTTCCTTCGCCGTAAAGCTCGTGGTGTGACTAATCACTGTACTAAAGTTCAGAAAAACTAATTGGTACGGTCGGGATTCGAACTTGCGATCTTTATGTCGCAGGCAACTGCTCGAACCACTCGGCCACCACGGCTTCAATTATAATAATTTATATGTATCCTGTGAGTATACCTAATAAAATTAATTTTAAAAGTCATACCTACACATTTGGTGATTTAATTATTATATGAATCAGGTACCTAACTTTAAAGTACTACCATACTCTTTGATATAACTCAAATGATGAATTAGTTACTGGCATACAATAAAAGAGTTAATAAAATTTTACAATTGAAAAATAAGAAAGTTTAATTCTGTATTTAAACGTGAACTACTATCACCTTTTTAATGCATCTTAATGGGATTTTCATGTTCATTTTATTTCTTTTAAGGTTAACAATCGTTTTGGAGAAAGTGTTTTGGGTTTCAATAAGGGATGTGTTTGAAAAGTAGTGATTATATCATGAACATAGTGAGAGAACTTAATCTTTGATAGGGTGGAACTATTCCCGACTACGTGGCGCCAGACGTGGAAATGGGTACGTGAATTTTTTTTGAAATTAATAGCATTTTATATTCTAAAGCAAATTATCTTTTAACGTAGCGGTAAGACTAATTTAAAATTCATTCTAATCTAGAGAGTGTTCCATATTATAAAATAAATAATAATATATCCTCACGCCTTCCCACAAGGGTCCCCGAAGGGGTAGGCAGAGGTGTATAGGTAATACCCACACACCCACTTTCCGCCAGAGGTATATTAGGTGCCAACGTTTCAGATGGCGAGTCCATCGCCGTTACTCAAGAACGACTATACATACGCCTTTTGAATTTCTTCTCAGACGTATGCAGGTTTCCTCTCGATGTTTTCCTTCACCGTAAAGCTCGTGGTGTGACTAATCACTGTACTTAAGGTTCAGAAAAACACATTGGTACAGTCGGGTTTCGAACTTGCGACCTTTGCGTCGCATGCAACTGCTCGAACCACTCGGCTACCACCACCACCACCACGGCTCTATTCCATATTCAATTTTGTTTTATTCTTAACCTTGAAAAGTAATAGTTAATATTCTTTCTTAAATACAGAAATCAACACAAGGCAATTTTCGTAACAACGGGATGCATCTTATTGCGAAATAACTTCGAAATATTTTAATTTTAATGATACAAAGAAGATTGAGTAATAATTTTGGTTTCATCTTAAATTCCCATATGCATTCATCTTGGAGCAACAGAAGTGTTGTCAACGTCACTTTATGCCACTCTTAAAAGGCGAAAACGAATTAAACGTGATTGTCCGTACGTGCGTCGCTTCTTTATGATTTACTTCACCTTAGCTTTTATATAAAGAACGGCATTTATTTATAAGATTTCGATAGTATTTCAATTTGTAGACGTGTTTAAATGAAACGTCAGATCAGAATCTAGTTTTTGGACTTGGATCAATCTGAGGTATAGGTAATCTAACAGGAAACACGAAACATATTTTTTTAAACAATCTTAACGGTATGGAATGGAATTATGGATAGTTCTGATAACCTGGCAAAAGAATTGCGGCCTGTCTGATGATAAGCAGGTACCGCCACCTATGATCATACACCGACAGACATTCATGCCTCTGAAACATTACATATCTGTTATAAGTATAGTAAAAGTGAGCCTGACTACTGATATATACCATAGTATTCTGGAACTTGCCATAACTGGTTTTATCTGGTTCCAGTACGGTCAGGGCACGGGTTGGGATGGACTAGGATTGCAGAATAATTTTGTTACACGTTTTACAATACGCTTTCTGTATATTAAGTTTAAAGTACATATATATATATATATATCTCGTCGGAAAAATAAGAGAGGTAGGGCATAACGGGTTTCCAGTTCGAATTAGGAGCTGCCCGACTGGGGCAGGACCTCCACCTCCACCTTATAGAAGTCCGTAGCCAAATAACACTATTTATTGTGTTGTGTTCCTACGTGGTGAATAAGGTTTCCAGTAATGAGCTCCTTGGGGAAAGGGGGAGGATTATTATATTGTGTTGGCAGCAGAGGGATTAGTCTCAATCTGCTGACAACACAGTATACTCTCCGAACACAGAGTGGCAACGCGCACGTGATTCTTCGGTATTGTTAGCGGAACTAGGCTGCGGTAACAGTTTTCTATCGGGTGGGCCGTATGCTTGTTTGCCACTTGTGGTATAAAAAAATAAACGATTAAAAAAATACGCGCTCACAAACATACATCATAGAGAATTATGACACTTCAAAACTTCCTTACAAAATTTAAGCTCCATACAAAATCGGGTGCAGCCTAAAGAATGACCGTAAAAGACATCTATGTCAAGTTACCCGTGTCCAAAGGTGTAAAATTGTATGGGTATTGTCTGTGTCGCCAAAATTTGTTTATCCTCGCGCTTTACACAAAACATCTTAATTACGTATAAGGAGTAAAGTTCAAAATGAAATGATTTTCTTTTCCTATTGTGTATAAAAAACGGACTAGGCTTTCAATACCCTACTGTATCAGGGAAAAAATAAAGTTTCTTTTTGTATGACATAAGCACAGAGTAGGGCCGACTGTCATTCTTTTTGGTATACACCAGTGAATTTTCAAACTTCGCCCTTGATGTTTAAGGATTATTTTTGTGGAACAATATTTATCCTGTATCTGTTTTTGTGATCTGACTGTGTTCGTGAGGTGCATACTTATCCGCGATATACTTAAAGGGAACTTTTTATCTTGGAACAATGAGATTGCAATCGCAAGCATTAAGTTCACTTTTATTTTTGTCTGGTCATTAAGACGCGACTTTATATGAAATAGGCGGCTCGACCCTTAACTTACCTTTACGCCTTCCGATAAGGAACCCCGAAGGAGTAGGCAGAGGTGTATCAACACCCTTTTTCGACTGAGATATCTTTAGGTGCCAACGTGATAGATGGTGAGTCCATCGCCGTTTTTAAACCACGACTATACATAAGTCTTTGAATGTATTTTCAAACGTATGCAAGTTTCCCTTCACCGTTAAGCTGGTATGGTTAGCAAAGAAACTATTGTTTGGGGCTCAAACTTGCGATCTTAGTGTTGCAGGCGACTCAATCCCACATTCTAAAATGAGAATTTAAAAGCCATTTACATGTTTTGTCTATTTCAATAGAGTTTTTTTTCACTTAATTAAGCGCTCCTTGTAACTTTTTTTAAATAAAAAGGCAACCGATCCAGGGTCAAGGGCCTTACGACTGCATCAAACGCTTTTGATACATATATCTCTTTTTTGTTTTTTTTTTTATATTGTCTCTCGTAGCGTAAGTTCCGGGAACTTTTGCTACTTAACCGGTTAATGGCGAGACCTAGGCCTCTAGTATATCTTATTTTGGTTGTATATATAGTCGTGCTTGAGTAACGGCGACGGACTCGCTATCTGTCACGTTGGCACCTGAAATATATAGCTGACGGAAAGTGGGTGGGTGGGTATTACCTATACACCTCTCCCCCTACACCTTCTGGGACCCTTATGGGAAGGCGTGAGGATATATATATTTTTTTATATTGATAGGCTACTTATAAAAGTGAAAGTCTGTCTACATTGTAAGTGACAAAAGACCATATCGGTAGGCAATAATTTGTAAAGTTACAATAGATTGTAAAACGAATGGGCCTAACAGCGGAATAATGGGCCGGAAGGCACTCTTCCGGTTTTTGTGCATGCACACCCGGATGCGCCGGATATGATGTGGTCGTGATTTATTGCAGGTAGGAACAGAGACATATGGCTGGGCATTTAGGTAATCATAGTAAAGTGGGTTCAAAGCCCGGCAGTGTTTTAAAATGGCCTAAGTCACAACTCTAGACGATTTTGTATTTTTTTTATCACCATGATGATAAACTAGCACCCTTCCCGCCTGATGGTAAGCAGTTACAGACGCACATGCTGACCCAGCAAAGATATTTTCACATTTCTTGAAGAACTCCATGCTCTAAAAGAATGCTCAAAGCCTCTAAGTATTCTCTGGGCAAAAACTTTTTACATACGTAATAGTCATGTTTTGTAATACATATATCCTCTATCCCTCCCATTGTTACTGGATATATGTCCAGTGAAAACAACGATACGTTTGCCTTGAAGGGATGAGTGAAGAAAGATTGACGAAACAGATATACAAAGCAAAAGTGTGTGCAAGAAGAGTCAGAGGAAGGCCACGCGCGAGACAAGACTTAGCGTGATGATAAGTATGTATGTGTGTATGTATGTATGTACTTCATAAAATGCATTGCCTAGACCTATGCAATAGACCTTTAGGTATGAATCTCTAATCTTAATTTTGCACGCAATTAGTGGAATCAAAATATTACCATGCTTTTAAGTAATTAGATTTAATAATATCTGATATGGCTATATTTAAAACAATAGCCTCATATTACCGTCACAACCACTCGCCGGGTCTATGCACATGATAATAGGATTAAATTCTGAACGGATGCTGCGATAAATTCCCACTAATTTCGCAGTTCATAGATTGATAATTAGTATTAGACTAGCCGACACGATCTGGCTTTGCACGAGTATTTATTTTGTTATTTAAAATGTCGCAGTGGTCAAGTCCTCATTTTAGTAACCTGCATTGAAAATATCGCACGTTCGAACACCGGTGATCTGTATCTATGAGTTTTTCTGAACATAAGTGATTTATCACACTACGAGCCACGACAAAGATAAAGAGTTTGAGAATAAATTTAAAGAAGTATGTAATACGCTTGACACACTGCCGGCGGACTCGCCATCTATCACGTCGGCACCTAGATATATCGTGGGGTGATGTTACACCTCTAGTGGGAAGGCGAGGACTTTAAGTAGTATATTAGTTAGTTAAGTTTTTACACAACAATCCACCCAATAATTCTACGCCTAGCTTAGCTTCTACGCCTAGTTGTAAAATCTCATCATAGTTTGAATTATAATTAGTGAAGGTTTTAAAGACAAACATTTTCGTTGATAACTTCAGCTACATTACAAAACAAAGTTCGGTCAACGGTGTTGTCAGTCCATCAAAATAACTGTACCTATTCAGGTTCTTGCAACTTTTCTATGAAGTAACCTCAAACCTACTTTCACCGTCATAAAGGGCTTAATTCACGATTTGATTGTTGAGCGGTGTGTTTGGAAAGCGTTTAGGTGCTCACGCGCCGACGTAACAGCCCTGTACTTAGCACCTCTGAATGTAGGTCGGTGATGTGACCGCAAGGTTGGGCCAAAGTAGCCATGGAAATAACTCGTAACATTTAGCTTTGAATTGTTAAAACAAGTTATGTTTTTTAGAGTTATGCTAAACTACTTTGGGTGTAAGCAAAGTACTGTAACTTGCGCATTGTCCAACTTTATGATGTACAATTGGTGTGCCAAAGCCCTTTCTCGTTGAATTCTCAGAATGTTGCTTTGGTCAGGAACAGAATATTACCGCTGAATGTTTTCGACAATAGTCTAACTAGTAAATAATTTAACCATTTTCCAAAATGTTTATGCCAAAGAGGTATTCGTACGAACATTCAAAATGGTTACAGAAATTGTAAACAACTTGATAGAAACATTTTCTGCATGCTTATTGCATTAAATATTACAGCCTTATGTCTGTTATGCAGCTATTATGTCAAGGTATTCTAGACTTTATGTTAAATAGTTGACTGTCAATTCCCAAACAACAGTTGTTGATTATTAGTACTTATTTGAGAAACAGATTAAGGTACTTTTAACTTACGTACATATCATTACGCCGACGAGTCTTATTGACGTTTCGCTTCATCCACATTTATCAGTCTCTTCATACATACTGTGTAACTAGGTAGGTCCTAGGTAGGCACGTGCCCTGAGTGTTCGATTTGTTCTAAGTACAACGTGGTCTTTTCTGCCTCTTCTTCCAGACTCTTCCTCTATGTAACTTTATCTTTTTTGTCAGACATCCTTCATTTATTCTTTCTATATGTCCGACCCAGCGTAATTTGACTTTCTTCATCGTTACAATCACGCCCTCGTTTATCTCAGTTGTTTTGCGGATCCCTTCATTGTGGATTTGATGAGCGAGGGACGCCGCACATTTTCAAAGGGAACGCTACTCAATACTTTACTATATTTGTGTTAAAAAAACATCAAGTTACTTTAAGTAAAGGTAAAGTATACCTGTTGGCAATAAAAGTCTTTTCAAGCGTATGGTTTCACGTAATTGGTGCTTAAAGTAATAGCTTGAGATAACAAAAGGTTTAGTATATTGTGGGTATATCCAACCTTTGTCTATATTTTTTCGTATTGTTAAACGTTTTTGCTTTTTCATTTATGAAAGGTAAGTACACAATTGCAATTTGGGATTGGAATGATCTGTTAAGTAAATATTGAATTTTGGTTGAGATTACTTAGATCTTTCTTACTCTTCATGAAAAGTCCCTCACGGTAGGTAGAGAGAGTAGAGCGCCAATTCTCTCCAGGCTAACATACCTCTTTCGCTTCATCCACATTAATCAGCCTCATTTGGTTACGCTGGATTTCAGGAACTATCCTGAAATCCAGCGTGACATGCGAAAATACAAATAAGTGTAACTTTATAAAGTGTCGTTGTATCGACATGCTGGAATATTTATCTTAATATTATAAAGAGGCAGTGTCTGTTTGTTTGAACGCGATAACGTAATAATAATAATAATATATTCTCTCGCCTGCCCACAAGGGTCCCCGAAGGGGTAGGCAGAGGTGTATAGGTAATACCCACACACCCACTTTCCGCCAGAGGTATATTAGGTGCCAACGTAATAGATGGCGAGTCCGTCGCCGTTACTCCAGTCAGCACGGCTATACATACGCCTTTGAATTTCTTCTCAGACGTATGCAGGTTTCCTCTGGATGTTTTCCTTCACCGTTAAGCTCGTGGTGTGACTAGTCACTGTACTTAAGTTCAGAAAAACTCATTGGTACAGTCGGGATTCGAACTTGCGACCTTTGCGTCGCAGGCAACTGCTCAAACCACTCGGCCACCACGGCGATAATGTCGGGAACTATAAACTAATGTGATGCGAAAAAAAGCATTGTTAATTGAGAAAGGCGACGAGAATATTGCTTATCTTCAAGCCATTGGTGGGTCAGAGATCGAAAGATAATTAGAGATAAAGAAGAAATTCAAAAGTCGTATAGTCGATCTTCAGTATCGGCGATGGACTCTCCTTCAGTCACGTTGGCACCAAAGTTTTATCATCAGCTATAATCATTCAGTATCGGAATCGCCATCTGTCACGTTGGCACCTAAAGTATAATTCCAGCAGACATATAATCAAGCTTATACCCAAAGAAATCAACTAGCGTGAATGAGGGCGTGATTGTAAAGATGAAGAAAGGCATGTTACGTTGGTTTGGACGCATAGAAAGGGTGAGTGAAGAAAGATTGACGAAACAGATATACAAAGCAAAAGTGTGTGCAAGAAAAGCAAAGGAAGGCCACGTTCCAACTACCTGGATCAAATAGATCGGACTCTGAAGGACGGGAACGTTAAGAGTACTCGAAACCGACGAGCATGTATGAAGAGACTGATGAATGTGGACGAAGCGAAAGAGGTATGTAAGTCTAGAGAGAACTGGCGCTCTATACTCTCTGCCTACCCCGTTAGGGAGTTGGCGTGATGATATGTATGTATGTATGTATATACCCAAAGAAGTGGAACTGTAAACATATATATAAAACCGCTGGGAACTTCTAGTTATAAATATTTGCACATACGTAGGTCACCTGTTGGTGTCATCAACTAATTTGATACACTGCGTCATAGTCTAGTTCGAGTTTTTCCCCATACGGGCTTGATGAAATGTTGAGAAAATGAGTCATAGTCTCAGGAAATCACGCTCAAGCTAGGTGTGTGTGCAGTCTACACTTAGTTACGTATTATGACGACATTGTGCCGTTTTTTACTCACTGTTGACACACTTCTCATCAGCAAAATCGGAACACCTTGCAAGTTTATGTACCTATATAAATTTTTCTGATAATCCTTACAAAACATAAACTATATTATCTAATTTCACTGTACTTATTTATCGCCGCCCAATGTTTGGTAGCCATTTTGGTAAATTATTTTATTAGGATACCAACTAATATCGGTACCTTTATTTTGTTGAAGCGTATTCGAAACCGGCAAGGAGCATATATTAAGACTGATGAATGTGGATGAAGCGAAAGACTTCTGTAAGTCTAGAGAGTGACGCACTCTCCATCTGTCACGATAGCACATCGCGCCGAGTCCCTAACGGGGTAGGCAGAGTGAATGGATCGCCAGTCACGTTCGCATCTTCTAGATATATATAAACATATATTATCAAATTAAACCCATTATATAAAAGAAGGCGTCACTTGGCCTGTATCCCCGTGCGCCTTAATCCAACGAAGAAATATAGGTTGTATTTTTGGGCAAAATTTCTAACCATATACGTAATAAAAAAAGCGTACGCAAATATTGTGTGAAACCGATAAGATTACACACACAGCAAAGGTCGCGGGTACTTTAAAAGGCGAGACAATATAATTTCTAAATAAATTGCTACTTGCAAGCATGCATTAAATTACAATAAGAATTACATCGCAGCAGCTGAAATTGTTGCAATTATGTATAGATATGTATGTAAAAAGCACGAGCGAAGCAGCCGGCAGAGTTAATGCAAGGTCAGCAGGTGGTCTGGGGTCAGTGCAACGACATCTCCGTACGTGTCCACTTGACAACGATTACTTTTGCTTCGATGTCGTTTTGTCGTTGTTCGTGATGTCGATTCTTAATGCATGGGAATTCAATTTAAAGAATGATATATAATACTGAAAAAAGAAATACTAGTCACCACTACCATTTCCCTGGAATGCCATCAGACCCTGAGGTTGGAATATCTCCTTTCCAACAAAAAAATAATCATCAAAATCGGTTCATAAATGACGAAGTTATCCGCGAACACACAAATGCTGTCCCGCCCAGCTTTGCTTCGATTAATGAATAAAAGCTTCTTAAACATGATCGCAGAATCACCTATCGGATCCAATTGTGAATCTAAGCCATTCTCGAATCAACCTGACCATACTGAAAATTTCATCAAAGTCGATCCAGCCGGTTTAGGAGTCCAGTGAGAAACACACGCATAGAAGAAATATATATATATATATATATAAAGATACTATTAGGTACCTATAAGATTTTATATTTTATTATTAATTAAACGAAGAAAAATAATGACGTAGTTAAATTCTACATGAATGATTTTATAATTACATCTTTTTTTTGAGCTAAAATTAATTTCAACATAGATTGTGATTTTTTTATTTTTATTACTGTGCGATATCACATATTTCATCAATCCTACTACTTTTGTAAGGGATACTATATATATATATATATATATACATTTGCAGCAAAATCGCATCGCACTTAGCAATGAAAACTCACCGTGGCCAAGTCATCGAACTCCCTTTGTCCACTCTTTATGGCAACCATTACTTTTACCGCGAGTCTTCTGATTACAATAAACAAACACCACTAAACACAATTTCTTTTATATATTCTTTCTTATACTCTATTGTCGCACTCTATTTGGTGTAGGTGTGCCTCGCATATTCACTCTCCAATTATTGTAAAAGTAATTGGTTCATTGCATATGGATACAATAAATACACCATCACGCTGTCTCTCACTGGCTAGGTAGATTAATTAGTTCTTAGAGAATAGCCACGTGACTTCCAGGCTCGCGTTGTATATCTGTTTCGTCAATCTTCCTTAACTAATACATATGATAAAAATGTTACGGATGGGTGCTATTTCCATGTACTGTCTGTACATGGAAATAGCACCCAAACCACTGATGGTTAGACTTTTTGTCTGTTTGTGCACGCTAATCTCAGAAACGGCTAATCCGATTTAGATGTGGTTTTCCATAATATAATGTGGTAAGTTTAACTTAACATCCTTACTTAATTAATAATATTATAAATGTGAATGTAAGTTTGTTTGTTACGCTTTCACGTAAATTTATAAACGTTTATTACATAACCGATTATCATGAAAGTTTGTACACATATTCCTGGAGGTATAAGAAGTAACATAGGATACTTTTTATTGAAAAAAAACATTTTTATGACGGTTTTCTGTTATTTTTTTATGGTGATGGCTTATACCCAGGATTAAGACATAGGCTACATTTGAATCCCGAAAGATTCAAAGCTCTAATATTATAAAGGCAAAAATATGTATGTTGCTCTTTCCACGCGGGCGAAGCCGCGGGCTTAAGCTAGTATTCAATATAAATCAAAATGTGTATCCAAAAAAAATGCTGCCCAAACTCACTATTCCACGCGGACGAGTCGCGGGCCCAGCTAGTCATTACTATATGTGCAAATGAGCGTAACGTGCCTTTCCTTACGCCAGTCGCGAATTTCATTCTTTGGAGATTGTTACGTGACGTCTAAAGGCATATAAAGTAACCTTGATCAAGTTCAAAACAAATAAACTTTAGCGTTATTATTACTTATTTCATTATAGATAATAATACACATTTGCACTCCATCCCAAACAAGGGTATAATTATCATAACAACACAATTGTTCTGATCTTATCGGACCTCCCTACCGTTGAAGGTTGCATTCTATAAAAACGCGAGAACAGTTATCAAATGTATCAAGCGTTACATGAGTAACAAATAGTGACTCACATAGAGCGAGAATGAGTCAGTTTGTGTTTTGTCGAATGATTTTGTAATCCCACCAGCAGAGGTAGACTTGGTGGTAAATGATGCTGGTTACGATCTAGCCATCTAGGACGCCACCGATTCGTAACAATGAGTTTTCAACCAATTCATATGTGTTAGGTTGCTATTTAAATTTTTATAACTGAGTCGAGTGGCCGAGTGGTTCGAGCTGCCTGCACAACAAAGGTAGCAAAGCTCGATTCCCGACTGTACCAGTGAGTTTTTCTGAACTTAACTACAATGATTAATAAAAATAATAATATAATATATCCTCACGCCTTCCCACAAGGGTCCCCGAAGGGGGTAGGCAGAGGTGTATACGTATAGGTAAAACTTGATTTCATTCGGTAATAATTCGAACTTGCGACCTTTGTGTCGCAGGCAACTGCTCGAACCTCTCGGCCACCAGGGCTATGATTAATCACACCACGAGATTTACGGTGAAGGACAGTATCGAGAGAACGATCTGCATTTGTTTAAGGACAAAATGAAAGACGTATGTTTTGTATGCTTGACAAACGGCGATGGACTCGTCGTCTCGGATCCTTAATACCTACAGCGAAAGGTTCTTCACTTCCACCTTTCGGGGGATTGCTTTGGCATTCCTTGTGGGAAGATGTAAAATCTGTAGTAATCAATTTATAGACTCACTCAAATCTACAAAATTTATCCGGTAGCCGGAAAAGATAAGAATGATAAGACTTAACGCTATAATGTGATATCATATGTAGCTATATTCAAGTTTCTCGAATTGCACTGCGGAATGTCTCATAAAAATTAAAAGAATTCGTTTTCCTCCAAATATATTATGACTGCTGTCATTCGAGCAAATATGAGACAAGGGTGACGTCATATTGTCATCATTATTCAAAACTGCGAAAGGGACAGTTATATTTTCAGAATATAAATATTAGGCGTATTATATAGAAGTGGTGTCCCGCAGTTTAACTCGTATAAAATTTTATTCAATTCAATCAAAGATTATTTTTTCCTGATAATAATCTATCATTGTGCTAGATTTCATCCAAACACATTTAGTAGTAAAAAGGAGCAAACATCCTCAAAAACTTTCATCAATATAATATTAGCAGTAAATTTTTAAAATGTTTCTGAAGACAACTGGCGCTGTAAATATTATGTATGTATATTTTATCTCTTGAACAATGTTGAATTATTAATGCAATAGGGCGGTACTATAAGGCCCTAACAAAGGATATAAAAAAAAATGGTGAAGAAATATTTACATAGAGTATGATATGTGTTAATTTCGTGGCAGTAATCATGCTAAGTAGTACGTGGATGTTTAGAACGTTATCCTGCAGTACAGCAAAAAAAATAAAAAAAACATCTCTCTAGACTTACATACCTCTTTTGCTTCGTCCACATTCATCAACCTCTTCATACTTCCTCGTCGGTTTCAAGTACTCTTGACGTTCCCGTCCTTGAGCGTCCGATCGATTTGATCTAGTTAGTTGGAAAGAGGCAGAGAAAGGCCTCTTCTTGAACTTACTTTCGCTTTGTATATCTGTTTCTTAAATCTTTCTTCTCTCGTCCTTTCTACATGTCCAAACCAACGTAACATGTCTTGCTTCATCTTTACAATCACACCATTGTGGATTCGATCTAAGATTGTTACTCCTCACATTTAAGCTATTTTCATACTTCCTTGACATACCCAAGATTCGCTGCCGTACAATAGTTAGTACGTACAAATAAGTTATTAAGCATAACATAAGAATACAATTTTAACTATGAATTATAGAGAACAAGAAGCCATAAAATTGTAGCCATCTCTAAAAATAAAGCAAATAGTAAAAACATCTGCTTAGTCAGAATTTTTTTACCAGAAAAAGTTTGTAACCGCACGGGAACTATTGGGTTACAACATTTCAAACTGATAGGTTAATTTTCGATCCACTTGTTTCACTGTAATTTCATCTCTGTTGCTTTTAAAATTAAGTTTTATTTTATATATATTCCAGCTTAAGGGATTTAATTTCGTCTGGTAACAATTTTGACGTTTTGTCTTGAAATTTAACAGTTTAGGGTTACCGATTTTTTAGTCTCCATTTTTATTCAGAAAAGGGTGGATATTTCAACTAGTTTTGAACTTTTTGACGTGAGGGGTGTTAGGTTTAATAAAACCCATACAAGAATAATAGGAATTATTCCCGGCTTGTATGGGTTTTATTAACGGCTGAACTTCACGTGACCTAGGAGTTCAGCCCAACTCCTAACTCGCCTAAATCGATATAAGTATCGCCTTAAGTCAAGGCCCTTAACCGCATAGGGAGTGCCTTTGGTTGTTTGATCAGCACCCTAGAAGTTCCTTGCGGTATTTTGTTATCGCCATCAATTAAGTAGCAATAACTTCTGGAATTCAAACCACACCATGTATTGCGGTTAGTCTGCCATCGAGGCATGTTCATATCCCTCTTTGAATATCTTCTCAGACGGAAGCCGTTGCGTCACTGTGGACCACCTGTCAAATCACTGTAATTAGGTTTAGAAATTGTCTTTGGTAAAGGCAGGTTTGTACGATCTGACTGCAAAACCTCGTTGGCTTGCAATCTATACTAAGTACTTATATCGCAACCACTTCACTTCACTTATTAGGTGAGACAATTAATATATTATTTTTATCTAATACTATCGAAACTGCGAATAAGGATCGCTAGACGGAATCATCGGAATAAGATGACTTTTAACACAGAGACAGATTATATGTTGGATCCTATTACATCCTAGGTATATGTTAACATATAGGATATGAAATATGTCTTACATCGACAAACTATCTTATAGAGCCGTGGTGGCCGAGTGGTTCGAGCAGTTGCCTGCGACGGAAAGGTCGCAAGTTCGAATCCCGACTGTACCAATGAGTTTTTCTAAAACATAAGTACAGTGATTAATCACACCACGAGCTTTACGGTGAAGGAAAACATCGAGAGGAAACCTGCATACGTCTGAGAAGAAATTCAAAGGCGTATGTATAGTCGTGCTTGAGTAACGGCGATGGACTCGCCATCTGTCACGTTGGCACCTTATATACCTACCTCTGGCGGAAAGTGGGTGTGTGAGTATTACCTATACACCTCTGCCTACCCCTTCGGGGACCCTTGTGGGAAGGCGTGAGGATATATTATATTATTATTTTATCTTATAGTGAAATCGATTTTTTTAAAGCTCATGAAACCGTCTGGCACAGCTAGTCATTACACACATTAATATGTTTTTTTTTTATATAAAATAATGCTATATATAAAATAAGGAATTATGAGAATTATTAACCATTACTGGCCATAAAGGGAATATGTTAAAAATTCGACACAACTGTCAGATTTACCAAAAAGTCGCGTTATCAAATTGATACATCTATTTATAATACCGATACATCATAACATTTTCACGAAAGACTCTAATAGATAAGAATTTTGCGTTAAACTTAAAGGTACTTGTAACGCATTTACAGTTATCAACGTGTGAAGCTTTATCAAACCAGTGTATGTAAATAAATGTATACATACATACATATCATCACGCCGAGTCCCTAACGGGGTAGGCAGTGAGTATAGAGCGCCAGTTCCCTCTAGACTACATACCTCTTTCGCTTCGTCCACATTCATGAGTATGTACATGTATAAATACAAATAATTATATAACATAAAGTATATAAATAATTGTTCTCATAGCTTCCTTCTAAGCTAGACAGAGGTGCAGTATGCTAAGTTTTTTGCCTAAGATATACTTAGGTTCGCACCTAGGTCTATAGTCGTTTTGCAAGCACAATTTTACATGCGTCTTCGAAAATGTAGGTTTCTTTTAGTATTTAGTTTAATGTAGTATTCTTTTATTTTCCTTTACCAATGCACATAACTGCAGAAAAACAATTTTTACTGCCAGGATTCAACTTTGCAACTGAGTCGGAAGCGACTACTCGAACCACCCCAGGGATCTTGTCACATGACATTTTAAACATGGCAAAATCAGTGCTCGCCAACCTTCGTGGCAAATCGTCTGTCACCGGTCGTAACAATTCAACAAGCGTCCAATTGTCTTCATGAATAAATTGATGCAGATTAATAAAGTGGTCGGCGATAAGTGACGTGGCTTGTCTTATCAATGCTGTTTCACTTGCAAGTTCCTTCGACAGTAGGCCGGCGACCGGCTGATCGTGCGTCCGCGTTGCATCGTCTGCCGTCATCACCTCCCAACTATATGTTTACACGGCGCATATACGTCGACAGTGATTCTTTATTTATGCGATAAACGCCTTGTGAAATGCGACTTATGTTAATTCGTGTTTGACCAGTGAAATATTAGTTTCTTAAAATAAATGTGAGTAATGTAACGTATGAGATGACGGCGGCAGAGTCTTATGGAATATTTAATGATTGCCACACTGATGGGAAATTGTAAGTTGCGTCAATTGTGCTAACGTCTACTTTAGTAGGTATATATCGTGCATGCCTATCGATAAATGTCTTCTCGACCTTATCAGCTGACTCCTGATTTATTGCATTTTCTTGTGTATCGTGAACTATTGAAAATGACGTATTTACATCAACTACACCAATAAAATATACATTTATGATTACACTATCATCTTGTATGTCTTCCTCACCACATTCCGTTAAACAATTCAAAAGCCATAAAGTGAACACATGTTGGATCTTGTACAAACAAAAGCGGTTCATGTTTTACTACAAGCCACTTCGTTATTTGATCAAGTCATTTATTTTTGACGATAAAATATGTCTACTTAAAAACCATCTCAATTGGCAATCTGCAGCTAGCTGAATCTACACTTTTTGAAAGGTTTGTTTTTGGAAGATTATTTAAGTACCTATATTGTACCTATAGTAGTTTGCCAACATTAATGATCCTCTTTTCGACATGTAATTTTATATATCATATTGGAATATGACTTCTCTTAACCAATCAACTACACTAACTCTGCCTGAGAAACTGTTCTAATGCGATTTAAAAGTAGGCGCAATGTGTTTGTTTGAACTTATCATATCCCAGGAACTACTAATCTAATTTGAAAATATATTGTGACATATCATCACGACTTCCCACAAGGGCCCCGAAGGGGTAGGCAGAGGTGTATCGGTAGTACCCACACACCCACTTTCCGTTAGAGATATATTTTAGGTGCCAACGTGACAGATAGCGAGTCCATCGCCGTTACTCGAGCACGACTACACATACGCCTTTGAATGTCTTCTCAAACGTATGCAAGTTTCCTCTCGATATTTTCCTTCACCGTAAAGTTCGTGGTGTGACTGCACTTAAGCTCAGAAAAACTCATTGGTATAGTCGGGATTCGAACTTGCAATATTTATGTTGCAGGCAAGCAGGCGCGATCCTCTCGGCCACCACGGCTTATTATATTAAATTATTATTGTATTAGACAGCTCGTTTATTGAGGTTACTAACCAAGGGAGTGGAGAATAACATTTGACGTGTGCTGGTGATACGATACCGCGGTGCACAGCTCGTTCTATTTAAACTGAACCGTAGTCAATATAAGACTATTAGCCCTTTCCTAGCACGTGTTATCATAATTACATCCACTTGGGTACCTACATGCCATGGCTGGGGGCCACAATGGACTATTGTCTCCATTGTGCACTGCGACAGTCTTTTGCTACTCATCACTAGTTAATATTATATGGGCAATGGCCTATTACTTGAAGCCAACCCTGTTGGAATTAAAATGGGTTTTATCATTTTGCAACGCGTATCATCCCCACCAATCGCGTGATGTTATCTTTCATCGTAAGATATAGAGCATCATTACTCTTGCATAGTTTTACAGCCGTGGTGGCTAAGTAGTTCGCGTAGTTGCCTGCGAAACAATGATCGCAAGTTCGAATCCCGACTGTACCCATTGGTTTTACTGAGCTTAAGTACAGTGCTTAATCACACCACGTGCTTTACGTTAATGGAAAACGTCGAGAGGAAACCTGCATCTATAAACGTTTGAGAAGAAATTTAAAGGCGTATGTCACGGTGATTGACTCGCCATCTGTCTCGTTGGCACCTACAAATATAATTGGCGGCGTAATGTTCCAATATATGTATATATATATATATATAAGTATAGTATATAAGAATTCATCATCATCATCATGAGAATATATTCACAGGTTTACTATGATTTGACATAAAAATATGCTGAAAGTCGTAATTTTTAATCACATAATCTTTTATAAATTAATTTATTTTTTATACCCCGCTTAATGATGAGCCTTAACCTCCAGCTCTAGACGTTTGCAACATCAGACACATACATACACACACAGGTTTAACTCGCGTGCACATGCACAAATCTTTTCATACCGTTGAAATCTCTCTGAAGAACCTCAAGTGCTGTGTAAATTCTACGATACGATGCTATTCCAAACAGACCAAAGTTATTTTAAAAAGATTTTTATTGCCAGACCAAATATTCAATAATGAGTAACATATTGTTTTACGATCGCACACACGCCGCTCTACCGTGTATAAATTGGCCTGAATTGTTTGGAATGCGCGGAAGCTTGTAAATTCAACGTCTGGAATATTTTGCATGGCACATCGTATTGTAATATTTGCGCGCCTCAATTTGCCAAATGCTTACGATTCTTTATTCAATGTGAAGAGACAGATGAATGTAGATATTGTGATAATAGTGAGAGGTCTGTAAGTCAAGAACATTTCTGCTCTCTCTATCTAACCCAAGAGGACTCATGGGGTAGGAAGAGGTGATAACACGCCATCGTTCATGCCAGATGCTAAGCGAATCTCTTCATTGTATTCCATCTAATCTTGTTACACCGCGCTTCTGATTGAATCTAACTCGTCAAAACACAATTCGAATTTAAGCATATAGTCCATTTAAACTCACTTTCTGCCGAAGATATGTTTTTAGGTGCCAACCTGATGGATGGCGAGTCCATCGGCGTTTCTCACTCAAGCACGACTACAGCTACATACGCCTTGGAATTTCTTCTTAACGTATGTAGGTTTCTCCTCAATGTTTTCCTTCACCATAAAGCTTGTGGTGTGACTTATCACTGTACTTCAGTTCAGAAAAACTCATTGGTACGAACTTACAAAATTTTGGGGCAACTATTCGAACTACTCGACCGCCGCATCTCTCGCGGCATATTAAATGAAATCAAACTTTAAAATTAGTACCCGAGCATAGGATTTAGGTCAATACCATCTATAATGATTTTTATTACTGTTAATATTAATTACGTGATAAATTAATACATAACCTGGTTCGAGACGAAATCGACAGCTATTTACAAGCTAATAGATAACAATGATGGATTTGATGGCTTCTCCGTTGCAACAAGCCGATAGCACTAGCCTTGTCATAGACGAAACCGGTCCTGATAATACCAATGCCAAAAGCCTTGGCTTCGTTCTAGTTGCCGAATGTTTTCACTTTTCATGGTTTGTTATCTGTTTTTATTGTAGCCTATTAATGTACCTGACATTGCTTACTTCAGTTAAGTAATAACTGCACAAATTGTTGATAATTTATTTAAAATAGCATATAAAATAATATAATAATAATAATATAATATATCCTCACGCCTTCCCACAAGGGTCCCCGAAGGGGTAGGCAGAGGTGTATAGGTAATACCCACACACCCACTTTCCGCCAGAGGTACATTAGGTGCCAACGTGACAGATGGCGAGTCCATCGCCGTTATATATACGGCTATAAAATAGCATATAGAGATATATATATATATAGATATATATATTCTTCTCACAAGGGCTTCTCACAAGGGTCCCCGAAGGGTAAGGTGAATAGGTAGTACTCACACACCCACTTTCCGCCAGAGATATATTTTAAGTGCTAACGTGACAGATGGCGAGTCCGTCTCCGTTCTAGCACTACTGTACAGCCTATTGAGTTTCTGCTCAAGCGTGTGCAGGTTTCCTCTCGATGTTTTCCGTCACCGTAAAGCTCGTGGTGTTATTTATCATTGTACACAGGTTCAGAAAAAATCATTGGTACAGTCGGGATTCCAACTTGCAATCTTTGTGTGGTAGGCAGCTACTCGAACCACTCGATACACGATAATATATCTTTGGCTTAATGTGGTTATGTGGGGGGGTAAGCCTACCCCTTCGGGGACCCTTGTGGGAAGGCGTGAGGATATATTATATATTATGTGATTTATTAGCAATCGTGTTTTATTCAATGTCGTTGTAATTGCCCTCCTAAGGTTTTTTTTTATCTTAGTTATTCAATGATTTCATTGTAAGCTGTGAAAAAGTTTTATTTAAATTAATCGTTAAGTGAATGGTGATCTTCGTGTTGTACAGCTAATAAGTATGATTGTGTTGGACGACATGGATCTTTAAATAATATAAATATATACCTAAATATATATATACAGGCTAACGAAAATATGTTAATTCATAAAGTCTGACAAGGTTATCACAAAAACTAAGAATTATCACATTATAAATCTTAATTATTTTGATTTGGAGTTCAATTAAATATGCACCTTTAAGATATACGAGCTGTGGTGGCCGAGTGATTCGATCTTGCAAAGCTAAATTGCAAGTTCCAGGCTCGACTGTCACAATAAGTTTTTTTGAATTTTTCACACCACGAGCTTAACGATGAACGAAGACATCGCGAAGAAACCTTACTACGTTTGAGAATATATCCAACGTTTGTTTGATCGTGCATGAGGAACTTTGACGGTCTCGCCATCTGCCATGCGCGCAGTGCGAGGATGTCCTTTTTCAACGGAATTTCATTAAAATATACACAGACCGATTATTAGCTGGTGTATGTCAAATTGTACGCGGGTGAGCCCGCGGCGAAAAACTAGTTCACAATAATAAGCTTCACTTTTCGTTTGTTCCCAGGCCTCTTCAAAGGCTCAACCACCACGCTAGACGGGATCGGTTTGCGGCCGATGCCAGCCGAACGGCCGAAGACGTTACGAAAGCTAAAATCCGTATACGACGCCTCCCCGACAGAACCACCAGTAATCGTGGCACCTAACTTGGGCAGCAATGGTCAGGCGCTTGACAGGAGCGTCAATGGAGTCGAGGACGAGGTGCGGAGACGCAGCAATACCACCAGCTCGACTCAGAGCGGGGACAAGTCGCTGTCGATACTCAGCCCTTTTGATGAGCAGGTAAGGTCTATTTTCATTTGGCTTTGATCTTATTCATATCTTAAAAGGGTAAGCGGAGGTGTTTAGTTATACACCCACATTTCACCGGAAATATATTTTAGATTCCAACGCGACAGATGGCGAGTCCATCGCTGTTACTCAAGCATGACTTTTTTTTTTATACTAAAAGAGTGGCAAACAAGCATACGGCCCACCTAATGGGAAGCGGTTACCGTAGCCTATTTACGCTAACGATACCGATACTATACGTGTGTACTCCTTTGAATTCCTTCTCAAAGGTATGCAGGTTTCCTCTCGATGTTTTCCTTCATCGTAAAGCTCGTGTTACTTCACTTTTTGTATGTATATTAAAGCAAATATATCAAAGAACACAACTGTGAATGTATTCCTGATAAAATAAGCATTATATATCTGTTAATAAAATAATTAACAATTACTAACTGTATCATTATAATTATGTATGCAACGTAAATTATGCGGGAACGTTAAGAGTACTCGAAACCGACGAGTATGTATGAAGAGACTGATGAATGTGGACGAAGCGAAAGAGGTATGTAAGTCTAGAGAGAACTGGCGCTCTATACTCTCTGCCTACCCCGTTAGGGACTTGGCGTGATGATATGTATGTATGTATGTATGCAATGGGTTGTTATCTATAAAGGAGATATGCATGCAGATTTGTACTTGGTATCTACGTACTAATGGAATGGACACTTCAATATCATATTGAAAGTCAAATGAAAACAAAAGAATACATGTTTAAAAACAAAAGGCGGCGGTTCACTTGAGGTCAAGCGGTTTCATATCCATACATACATACATATAATCACGTGAGTCCATCACGGGTTAGGCAGAGAGAGTTGAGCGCCAGTTCCCTCTAGACTTACATACCTCTTCTGATTCGTCTACATTCATCAGTCTCTTCATGCATGCCCGCCGGTTTCGAGTACTCTTGATGTTCCTAATTCCTCTTGATGTATCCCTAAATCGTTTAAGATATCGCACACACATTCCCGACCGAGAGAAATTAGTGTGTGAGCAATTGTTTCTCTAAAATACGTACATATAATCATTGACGCGCACACGATAGGTAGAGAGATTAGACCGCCAATTTTCTGTAGGCTTTATGAGTTGGCCAGTAGATACGGCTGGCGTTGCAAGCGTCAATAGACCGCGGTAACCGTTTACCATCAGGCGGACAGCATGCTCGTTAGCCACCTCATTGTAATAAAGAAAAACTTATAGACCAAAGAGGTCTCTATGTTTTTCTTAGTACGTGTTACATAATAACCGTTTTTGTTAATACGAATCGAATAGGTTATGTTTGTCGCTTATCAGCAGCACCTATGTGATAACGAATGCATCAGCTGATAATAAATATAATGAGTGTGAAGTAAAAGGTGTAGCAAAAACTAATTGAAATTTCAAGGTACTGATAACGACAAGTGCTGCCTGCAGCTCTTGCACACACTATGGAATGTAAATTGGTTGCTGATAATTATTTGGAATTTAAGCACAGTAGGTAATAAATTACATTACCTACACCACGAGCTTTACGGCGAATAAAAACATCGTGAGGAAACCTGCATACGTTTGCTAGACTCGCCATCTGTCACGTTGGCACCTAATATATATCTCTGGCAGAAAGTGGATGTGGTAGCAGGCCATCCCACAAGGGTCCCTTGTCGGCAGAGGAGTAGCACCCACTTTCCGCCAGAGATATATTTAGGTGCCAACCAACGAGACAGGTGGCGATTCCATCGCCTCATGATCAATATATTTACGTATACATCAATTTAAGTAGATATTATGTATAGTAGTCGTTATGTATCGATGTCTAGTTCAGTAGGTACAAGCTTTACTTGAGTCTGATTGTTCCAAATACGAGTAGTTACATTGAAACAGTTCGATACATTTTATCAAGTACGACATGTCCTGAAATACCACGCGAGAAAGGTATTTAAAATTACATTGTATCTCAGTAAGCTGCATGAGAATTTTTACTTGATTGAGACATGTGCTGCCATCTGTCGTCGAGTAATTAAAGCTCTGCAAAAGTGTCGTGGCATACAACTCTCTGATAGGTAAATAAAGGACGATGGCTATAGTAATAAATAGTTGATCAATTGGTAGAAACCGAACTATTATGAATGTAAAAAGGAAATTTATTACACATTTCTGGGTACCAATATGGTTAACGACTGGGAAATACTGTAGAGTACACTACTGTACACGCGTAAGCGTATGGCTTTGTGAATAGATTAACATATGTATATATCCTATCTTATGTCGGTTAGTTCAAACTTTATACGAAGGTACCCCCATACAGCTTAAAGAAAATAGATACTAAACGTACGAACAATAAAGTCGTTAGATGACAACAATAAAGAATTATTATTCTCCCTAAGAATAGTGACAAAGGATAATTATGACAAGAAAAAGTTTCCATGCGGGTGGAGGGCCCACATCTTTGCTGAGCGATATTTCTTGACGTGACAACATGCAGGTAGGCAGGTGATGGTG
>JACCPG010000456.1:33407-64739 GCA_016069955.1 Drepana arcuata | reverse complement strand
GGGAACAAATAGAAGAAGAGCGACGTGATCTCGTGACGTGACGTGATCAAATACCCTGAAACAACGGGAACAAATAGAAGAAGAGCGACGTGATCTTGTGACGTGACGTGATCAAATACCCTGAAACAACGGGAACAAATAGAAGAAGATCGACGTGATCTCGTGACGTGACGTGATCAAATACCCTGAAACAACGGGAACAAATAGAAGAGGAGCGACGTGATCTCGTGACGTGACGTGATCAAATACCCTGAAACAACGGGAACAAATAGAAGAGGAGCGACGTGATCTCGTGACGTGACGGGATCAAATACCCTGAAACAACGGGAACAAATAGAAGAGGAGCGACGTGATCTCGTGACGTGACGTGATCAAATACCCTGAAACAACGGGAACAAATAGAAGAGGAGCGACGTGATCTCGTGACGTGACGTGATCAAATACCCTGAAACAACGGGAACAAATAGAAGAGGAGCGACGATCTCGTGACGTGACGTGATCAAATACCCTGGAAACAACGGGAACAAATAGAAGAGGAGCGACGTGATCTCGTGACGTGACGTGATCAAATACCCTGAAACAACGGGAACAAATAGAAGAGGAGCGACGTGATCTCGTGACGTGACGTGATCAAATACCCTGAAACAACGGGAACAAATAGAAGAGGAGCGCCGTGATCTCGTGACGTGACGTGATCTGATACCCTGAAACAACGGGAAAAATTCAAGACGGACTCATCCTTCAGGAACTCGCCAGTATTCAACTGCAGCTTATATTCCGAGGGAAGTGCGCCAACAATCTATCTTTCGTTCTAATCAAATAATCTAATCCTATCTTTTATCCTATCAGTTCTATTCTATCTATCCTACCTAGTTGTTTTAGTTTGTGTGGATAACGTTATTTCTAATTATTGAATTTATTTATTTCATTGAAGTTTGACATTGCGTCATTGTTGCGTCGACAAAATGACAGTCTTTGATTTAAAAGATCTAATAAAGCAAAGAGGCCACATTAGGTCACAATTGACTCCTTTCGAAAAATATTTAACTCCTTTAATTAAATGCAAGGAGACTAATGTGGTTACTATAAATGAACTGCGTTTACGCTTTACAAAAATGAATGACCTCTTCTGCAGTTTCGAGGACATACAGTCACAAATTGAAATGTTAGACGATGATACTGATAAACAGATGATTGAGCGTGAATCCATTGAAAATAAATTTTATAATTTAATTGCACGTGCTCAATCACTATTGGAATATTTTGAAAATCACATTAAAGAGGTTTCGTCTAACAGGTCAAAATATTTGAATATAAAACCTAAAACTGTTACTAATAATTATACTACCTCAAATTACTTACCTGGAGTTAGCAATGACTGCACTCCATCTAGCACTGTTCCTTCCGTGTCAATGTCTGCAACCTCGGCAAGACACGTTCTTCTCACTATAGCCATGGTTGAGGTAAAAAATAATAATGATATTTATACTTTAAGAGCTTTGTCAGATTCTGGAAGCCTATCCTCATTCATCAGTAACAGTGCTCGAACACAAATTGGTTTATCTGTTAAAAATAATTGTCAATTTAAGCTTCAATATTGTGACATTCTTCATGAATATGAAACATTAGGTTTTATGAATGAGATTTCTAAACCTATATTTGGCTGCTATCTTCCACATCACTGCGTAATAAAGGAAGCTAGTGAAACTACAAAATTACGCGTTGTGTTTGACGCGTCTTCAAAGACTACTTCTGGTTTGTCATTCAATGACATTCAATATGTTGGACCACTTGTGCAAAACGATTCATCACCAATCTTATTACGATACAGGCAATACAAGTTTGTAGTATCAGCAGATGTGGAACAAATGTATCGCCAAATACTGGTAAATTCCACACAACGACAACTACAACTTATTTTGTGGCGCGATAATTCTAGCGATCCTATTAAAATATTTCAATTAAACACAGTCACTTATGGAACAGCATCAGCGCCATTCTTAAGCACTAGATGTTTGTTACAACTATCAAAGGAATGCAATATTCCTAAAGTAGCTCAACTGATCAGCGATTATATCTACGTTGATGATTTCCTGTCATGCGGTGGTACAGAGGCAGAATTACGCAACTTAATCAAGTCTGTCGTCTCTGAGCTTGACTCAACATGTCTCCCACTACGAAAATGGCGTACCAATATGCCATCTATATTTCAAAATGAACCAAAAACATTTAATTGTTCTTCTCAGGCCAGCGTTTTGGGTCTAAAATGGGATCCAAATAAGGATGTTTTGCAATTTTCGGTTGATTTAGAATCAACTCAGCCCATAACCAAACGCATAATATTATCAAAATCGGCCAAACTTGTTGATTTACTAGGTTTACTTAGTTCATGTGCAATCATTCCAAAAATAATTCTACAAAAACTTTGGATGTCCGACTTAGATTGGGATGATCCTGTTGATGATGTTTTGCAACGTCAATGGTTTGATTTTGCAGTCAATTTAAATGCTACTTCAAATTTGGAGATACCTAGATGCGTTTTTATTCAAAACCATGTAGAAATTGCATTACATTCATTTTTGGACGCGTCTCAATCAGCATATGCTAGTGCAATTTATATAAGATCTATCAGTAAATCTTGGCAGGTCTTAGTCCGACTGCTATGTGCTAAAACAAAGGTAGCACCAGTAAAGGCTGCAACAATGCCTGGTCTCAAACTTTGTGGTGGCCCATCTTTCTTGTTAGAAGATTCTTCTCATTAGCCTAGGAACAAAGTGTCCCAAGACATTTCAGATCTGCCTGAAACAAAAACTAGCAAACAAATAAAATGCAGATTAAAATATAATAATTTTCAACTAACTAACAGTTTCCCTTTCCCAAATAAAAACGAAGTTATTAATTTTGACAAACATTCAAGTTTTATAAAACTATATAGATCTTGTGCCTACGTTTTACGATTTATATTCAATTTACGCTATTAACATCTAGATTAAGGGGTCCACTTTCCTATGATGAATTAAATGCATCCCTCATTGCTTTAATAAAGCTACAACAAGAAGAATGTTTTTCAGCTGAAATAAAGATCTTAAAAAATAAGAAAAATATCATTTAACTCGCATATTAGGCGACAAACATTTAAAGGATTGTCAACGTTATTCACACAAATTGAGGCAATCCTCAATTCTAGACCATTAACTCTTCTTTCATTATACCCTAATAATCTTGCTCCTTTAACTCCGGCGCACTTCTTGATCGGTCAACCATTGACCTCCTTACCTAGCGAGTGTCTCTTAGTAGACAATACAAACAGACTGAATCGTTATCAACTACTCGAGAAGATGCGACAGCACTTTTGGGATTGATGGAGAAATGAATACTTTTGTGAACTGCAACTAAGGAACAAGTGGCGATCACATGAAAGGAGACAACACGAAGGCTACATGGTCGCTACAAAGGATCCCAGTTTGCCTTCTTTGAAATGGCGAATCGGACGCATTCACAAGCTACATTCTGGATCCGACGGCACCGCAAGAGTAGTAGATGTCTACACCACTAATGGCGTCATACGCAGAGCTGTGCATAATCTCTGTTCAATATACACCACGGATTCTACAGCAACAACAATTTCTCGAAAGCCAGAATCTTTCGAGGGCGGGGAAAATGTTCAGGCCATATGTAACGCCAAATATATATTTGAAAAAGATAGCGGCGTCGGTCACGTGATTGACAGGGATCGACGCCATTACGCAATAAACAACAGAAATATCAACACGCTATTTTATTCAAATACCCTGAAACAACGGGAACAACGAAGATGAAAATCGGCGTAATCACTTACTATACTTACTTTATATATATATACTTGATATATATACTTATATATATATATATATATATATATACTTATATATATATATATATATATATATATATATATATATATACATATATATATATATACAGCCTTTGAAATTCTCTTCAAACATACGCAGGTTTCCTATAGATATAGATTTTTTGGAGTGACTTATCACCGCTCAAAGAAGCTCATTGGTACAGCCGGGATTCGAATGTGCAATCATTGTGTTGCAGGCAATTGCTCGAACCACTCGAGCTCTCAATCAATATTGTGCTTAATTCAAGGTGCGGTTTCTTTCCCCAATCGGAATTGATTTTTTGACCAGCCATGCCTCGAGGTTTCAACCACGATTCAATTTGAATTTCCGCCTTTCACTTACCGCAGCATCGCAATACATAGTATAAAGTTTGATATGTATGATGATATGTATGTATGTATGTAAGTTTTATCAATAAGCGAGCTATTTATTGCAATAAATATTACTTCAATTCGAATAAGTACGTCTTAAGATAAGAGCGCTTTTAACATGAGTGTAGACAATAATCTTACAGTGATTTGTCGCACCTTAACATTTACGATGACGGGTTACCATCAGGTGGGCCGTTTGATTGTTCGTTACATCCGTACTAGAACACAATGCAAAATCGATAACATGAGGAATGGGGTGAACAATATAATATGCCACGTATGAACGATCTTGTAATTTTATTGGCTCATCGGCAGGCGCGTCTGGTCGTAAAACAAAGGAATTATGTACAAGTAGTAACTTGAGTGAAGAAATATTGACGAACGGAATACCACGTTCCTACTACCAACCAAGAGCCGTGGTGGCCGAGTGGTTCGAGCAGTTGCCTGCGACGCCAAGGTCGCAAGTTCGAATCCCGACTGTACCAATGAGTTTTTCTAAAACTTAAGTACAGTGATTAGTCACACCACGAGCTTTACGGTGAAGGAAAACATCGAGAGGAAACCTGCATACGTCTGAGAAGAAATTCAAAGGCGTATGTATAGTCGTGCTTGAGTAACGGCGATGGACTCGCCATCTGTCACGTTGGCACCTTATATATCTCTGGCGGAAAGTGGGTGTGTGGGTATTACCTATACACCTCTGCCTACCCCTTCGGGGACACTTGTGGGATGGCGTGAGGATATATTATTATATTATATACTACCAATCACATTAAAGACTCTTGAAAGGTGAAGTAAAATCCAGACGTCTGGTCCAGTGTTTAGAAACTTGAAGTCGCGGGCTCGATTCCAGCTGAAGGCTGATATTTGTGTGATGAACACGAGTATTTGTACTCTAGTCTTGGATGTCCTATGTATTTATGTATACAAGTAATAATATATCCTCACGCCTTCCGACAAGGGTCCCCGAAGGGGTAGGCAGAAATGTATCGGTAGTACCCACACGATATAGATTAATACATACATACATATCATGAATGCAGTCGAGATGCGATCTCTTCGAAAAATGTGCGGCGTAACGATAGTAGATCGAATCCGCAATGAAGAGATTCGCAAATCAACTGGCGTGAATGAGGGCGTGATTGTAAAGATGAGGAAAGGCATGTTGCGTTAGTTTGGACACATAGAAAGGATGAGTGAAGAAAGATTGACGACACAGATATACAAAGCAAAAGTGTGTGCAAGAAGAGGCAGAGGAAGGCCACGTTCCAACTACCTGGATCAAATAGATCGGACTCTGAAGGACAGGAACGTTAAGATTACTCGAAACCGACGAGCATGTATGAAGAGACTAATGAATGTGGACGAAGCGAAAGAGGTATGTAAGTCTAGAGAGAACTGGCGCTCTATACTCTCTGCCTACCCCGTTAGGGACTTGGCGTGATGATATGTATGTATGTATGTAATAAATTAATATATTAATGTAGAATCGCGTCCTTAATACCTAAGTAACAAGACACGAACAGTAATGAGATCAATTAATAAGAAATTCGCGTCTAATAACATCACAAGACCCTTGAAGAATTACAAAAGGTCATTAGTTCTGTTTTTGCGTTTCCTTTTACTTTCGACCCTACGAGCGATCCTACGATGATTTGTGGAGCCAATTTTTATATCTTTTTGATTTCGGTGAGAAGCGAACAGACGAGAGACTTTACACAGTACAAGAATAAAATAATATGGAGACCCAAGATCACAAAGTAAAAAGTGTTTAAATAAAATATATTTTTTAAACAATATGTATATATGTAAACAGGAAGATAACACGCATTAGGCACCCTAATTAGGGAGGCACCACTTTCAAATGTTCACCAAGGTTCTTTTTTTGTAGTACTTAGGTGCGGTCCGCCTGATGGTAAGCGCTTATCGCTACTTATGCCGCTTGTACCACCAAGGGAATCCCTTGCGCGTGGTTCTGCAGGAATCTTTTTATATCTTTCTTGAAGAACTCCATGCTGTACTCTCTAGGGAAAACCTCAACGGGGAGTTCATTCCACAGCCTGAGTACCGGAGTTTGGTTCGTAATCGAGCCGTTAATAGTGTTCAGCCCTACAATTCTCTTATAATAGAGTTACAGCTTACCATCAGGCATATACTTGTAGATAATGTACATCCTCACGCCTTCCCACAAGGATTCCCGAAGGGGTAGTGAGAGGAAGTACCCACATACCCACTTTCCGCCAGGGATATATTTTATGTGCTAACGTGACAGATGGCGAGTCCATCGCCGTTAGTCAAGCACAACTATACATACGCGTTTGAATTGCTTCCCAGATGCAGTTTTCCTCTCGATGTTTTCATTCACCGTAAAGCCCGCGGTGTGATTAATCACTATACTTAAGGTCAGGAAAACTGTGGATACAGTCAGGATTCGAACTTGCGATCTTTGTATCGCAGGCAACTACTCGGACCACACGACCACGGCTCTCGTAGATAACCAAATATAATGATATTATTTGCGTCCCGTGTGTCCAGAGCAGGGTCGCCACTAGTGATTCGGTCCCTAATTCTTCCGGAACATTTAACATGTCCCTTCGATTTATGGGTAGACTTGGACCAACTCCGCCTTTGATCGTCATAAATAACATTAAACTTTCATATGAAGGGTTATGTATATACTTTTCTCAATCATATTGGAGGAAAACTATGTGGGTGGGATATGCGAGCAATTCAAGCATGAAGGTCTTCAAGAAGGGTGTGAAAAGAACGCGCGCAAAGCTGCTCCTTTGAGACGGCGCAGTGCGAGATCTACGTTTGTAGTTCTAAGGTCTAAGAATGAATTTCTCGTCGATGGCGTGAGCTGCAGCGATCGTGGTAGGAGTAGGCTGGGCCCCATGGCTACACCCACGTGCAATTTGATTCTATCGATAGATTACATTCAGGTTCACTCTGAATCATACATACATATACATATCATCACGCCGAGTCCCTAACGGGGTAGACAGTGAGTATCGAGTGCCAGTTTTCTCTAGACTTTTATTTATTATTTAATTTTAAAACGTAATCCAGAACAGAAAACATCAGTTAGCATATTTTTCTAGGTGTTTATTTAAAAATGACATATTCTTTTTAAGCATGCTTGTGCGTATTGTAGAATTGATACAGCTATAAATAGTGTTATTATGCATACAAGTAGTGATGATGCTACAAGTTGCAGTTCCAAGTAGTCGTACCAAGTGACGTCAGCGCCGGATGCGCGCAGGTGCCTTGCGCCGCCATGGAGGGTGCGCTCAACCCACCTCACAGCGCGCTCCAACGAACTCTCCGGTTGATCGAAAATCAGCGAACGAAATTTGTCAACGCTTTTCGGTAGCTACAACGTAGAACATATAATGTCTTTACTTATAAATATATATATCCTCACGCCTTCCCATTAGGGTTCCCGAAGGGATAGGCAGAGATGTATAGGTAATTCCCACACACCCACTTTCCGCCAGAGATATATTAAATGCCAACGTGATAGATGGCGAGTCCATCGCCGTCACTAAAGCATGACTATAGATGCGCCTTGGAATCGCATCTCAGACGTATGCAGGTTTCTTCTCGATGTTTTCCTTCACCGTACAGCTCGTGGTGTAATCACTGTACTTAAGTTCAGAAAAACACATTGGTACAGTCGGGATTCGAACTTACGATCTTTGTGTCGCAGGCAACTACTCGAACAACTCGGCCACCACAGCTTTGGTCATAAATAACATGTAAAATTCACACAAAGATAATGTAAATACACTAGTTGGGTGTATGTGTAGGACACCTCTGCCTACCCCTTCGGGGACCCTTGTTGGCAGGCGTGAGGATATATATAACACATATAACATTTATAACAAATATCTACATACAAATAAAATATTCGATACAAAACCCCAAATTCTTTAGTAAATTTAAGACAACATCCCGTCCGACTCACCTTTGGCAAAGGTTTTTCTGGTTTTAGGTGCATTCCGTTAATGCACACAACATTTGGTGGTAATGGTCGTAGCCACTGTGGAGTGAGCAGATAATGTTCTGGTATTCCCGTTACTTTATTGTACATTGGCAGGGTTCCTAACGTGCTTACGGAGATCACTGGAGCATTGTATAAGTGAGACAAGCCCAAAGTAGCTCTGACAAAACTATCAATGATGATTAAATCAAATTTCTCACTTGTATCTTCAAGTAAATTTTTAACCTGCTCCGTATTTAGTTGCGCTTCAAAAATATTTGCGAAACCTTTCAATAGTAAGTTTACTTGGAAATTATCCACCTCTGTGGGTTTCATGTTCTTAGTCAAGTTTAGCAATCCGTAGGATGTGTCCTGTACGCTTATCTCGGTAAGGTTTGCTGGGGTTCTTCCAGCAGGGAAGCATGGATCTGTGGTGATGACCACTACATCATGGCCACGCTTGGCGAGCTCTTGAGTCAATGGTCTGAAGACGACTTGATAGCTTTTTGATGGAACTGGATTCACCCCCAAAATTTTCTCTCCATGAACACTCACCGCAGTCAATAAACTAATAATAATGACCACGGACATTCTTGCTTTGGATATGTATTTGTGAGTGATAATTCTCACCATTTATAGCTGCTTATTAATACCACCTCAGTTTGTTTATTTATATATAATGCATGCAATTCGATACGTGTCGCGTCCGTAGAAAATGTCAATTGACAGCACTTCATGAAACAAGTGTTTCTTGACCTGTGATGTTGATAACGTCTGTAGTCTTTGTCTGGAATGACATATCATACAAATATTTATAAATGCGATAGTTTGTGAGAATTTAAGGTGGTTTGTTACTTATCCATGCCAGAACTGCTCAACAATATAAGATGAAATTTTACAGATTTTTGTTTCGGAATAAATTCCGATCTAATCGAATTTTACATTGATGAAAGCGTGAGTCACAGCTGGATATCCTATAAATTTGCCCGACTAGAGCAGTATCTCAATTTTACATAGAAATGGTAAAGCAGTACCCATTTGTCATTTACCTTTAATCTTGTAACACATAATTATGTTTTGAGTGTAAGGTCGGTTAACCTATGAAATGGTTCGGGTAGTTGCCTGCCACACAAAGATTGCGAGTTCGAATCCGGCTGTACCAATGATTTATTCTGAACTTAAGTACAGAGTTTAGTCACACCACGAGCTTTACGGTGAAGGAAAACAACGAGAAGAAACCTGTATACATTACATTACATACTGAGAAGCAATTCAAAGGCGTACGTATAGTCCTGCTTGAGTAATGGCGATGAACTCGCCAAGTGTTACGTTAGCACGTAAATCTCTGGAGGAAAGGTAATATTACCTACACACCTCTGCTTACCCCAGTAGGAAGGCGTGAAGAGGTATATGTACGTATATGAATCCACAAAGTCTTCGCTTCAAATAGTTTTAAGTTTAAATTGTTTTCTCAGTACGTGAATTGTAATTCTTTTGAGAAATAAATGCAAGTCTAACCGAAAAAAAAACTTTGGAAGGTGACATTCCATATTGTTTTATGTTTCAATTGCTGCTTGTAATCGCATACACAAGCTGTCTAAGCACACATTCAGGGTTCGTTGTCAAGAAAAAGAACCCTCAAATATTATGTTACTCATGCACAGGTAATTTTCGTAAAGCAAAACAGGCTCGTGAACTGTTCCGTAGGTTGCCGGGGCTAGATAGCCGCACGATAGCCGCGCTGTCTTCCTGTTTGTAACGTTATCTAGCCGAACTATCGTGTTATTTACAGTATGCATAATATACCACATTGCCTGCATACAATGAACTCCCCGTTGAGGTTTTACCTGGAGAGTACATCATGGATTTCAATAAGGGTGTGAAAAGATTCTTGATCCCTGGTATTGCAAGCGTCCATTAGCGGCGGTTACTGCTTACCTTCAGGAGGACCGAATGCTTGTAAAGAAAAAAAAAGGCAAATATTGCAACTGCAAATCCCGACTGGTATCAATCAGTATTGGTTGGGAGTTGAGATGGGCTCGCCATCTGTCACGTTAGCACCTAAATATAGGTATCACCAGAGAGAAGTGTGAGTATAGGCAGCAGTGGGATTAGTCCAAACACAGAGTGGCAACGAGCAAGTGATACTTTGGTATCGGGAGCGTTAATATGCTATGGTATGCGCTTCCCATCAGGTGGGCCGTATGCTTGTTTGCCACTCATTTTGTTGTATAAAAAAGTGGGTGCTACACCTTAAGCCAAGTATATATTTTAAAATCCTGCAGTTTCAAAAACGCGATACCATGTTGTTGCATGCGTCTTTAAGGCGGCGGTTACCGCTTACCAATGAGCGGTGTCCTATAAAGTGCATTAAAAAAACAGTAGACACAATGCACTTGCCGACACAACGCAAACTAATTAACTCAATTGGCGTCGGACTATTAAAAGGACTCGCAATTCTCGAACAATTAACAGGGTCGCTAGCACCAATTTCGGGCCTGTTGTTTGCGAACAATTAATCTTATGTCCACACGAGGGCTACAAAAAGTCGGAGATAAGAAACACTTCCAGAACATTGATCTTACATCGGAAACAAGATGTTCATCCGGATGACCTAGATTTATTTAATAACTACCTGTGCCCGCGACTTCATCCGCGTAGAGTTTAACAAAGAAAATATTATTCAGTTTTTAAAATAAAAGTAGCCTTAGTTACTCTTTTTTATATCAGCCAGTGAAAGTCCCGTCAAAATCGGTAGCCGGAACAAACAGACGGACAGAATAAAAATTTATATAATGTTATTTTTGTGTACGTACCGTATACTCATACTAGCTGTGCCCGCGACTTCGTCGGCGTGGACGGCATTTTTATCTTACGTTTTTGATATAGGTGTTTTCAATAAAAAGTATCCTATGTTACTTCTAATACCTCCAAGAATATGTGTACAAAGTTTCGTGATGATCGGTTAAGTAGTTTTTACGTGAAAGCGTAACAAACAAACTTACATTCACATTTATAATATTAGTAAGGATGCATGTAGTAAAAAGCGGTTATTTCAATATTACAAACAGACACTCGATTTTTTTTTATATTGTAAATAAAAGCTGTGGTGCCGTGGTGGCCGAGTGGTTCGAGCAGTTGCCTGCGACGCAAAGGTCGCAAGTTCGAATCCCGACTGTACCATTGAGTTTTTTCTGAACTTAAGTACAGTGATTAGTCACACCACGAGCTTTACGGTGAAGGAAAATATCGAGAGGAAACCTGCATATGTCTGAGAAGAAATTCAAAGGCGTATGTATAGTCGTGCTTGAGTAACGGCGATGGACTCGCCATCTGTCACGTTGGCACCTAATATACCTCTGGCGGAAAGTGGGTGTGTGGGTATTACCTATACACCTCTGCCCACCCCTTCGGGGACCCTTGTAGGAAGGCGTGAGGATATATTATATATTATTATATTTGTAAATAAAATAGTGGATTTATTCTTCAGGCTCTTTACAATCATCACAGCGAGCCCTTTGCCTCTTGTCTTTGTCTCTTCATATATACTATGGTTTCGACTACTCTTGACGTTTCCATTATCATTATCTTTGAGTGTTCGATTGATTTGATCTAGGTAAGTAGTTGGAAAGTTATCTCCCTCTGCTAGATATGTTCCCGGATTCAATCATGAATTTCCATACTAAATGTTATGCATAGCTTTCTGCTATTTCGGCGCTGTCGAGTAACATTCAGAGTAACTTATGCTTCAATATTGGTTGGATGAAACTAATAAATTCAATTCTCATCTGAATATGCGCGATCCAAATGCGCCCCAGGCTTATAATATATAGCACGGGCAATGCCTATCCCAAAACTGATTTGCTTTTGATTAGTGAGTACTTTTACTGTCTTGATTAAAGATTGACAAATCAAATCAAATCAAATCAAAATCTTTTTATTTCACATAGGCCCAGGTGGGCACTTATAAAACGTCGAAAAAGAAGCACGGTTCGGGTTGGTCGCTTCCATGGAGAAGAACCGGCAAGAAACTCCGTGGTTACTCTTTTCAAATCATTAAGCATATACAATATATTTTTTTCGTTACTGCAATAGTACCCAAGTATGAGACGAAGTTAAACACTGCGATAGTGTTTGTAAGAGGTGGAGGAGGATCACGATCTGTGATTTGGGTCACATCGATTGAATAATTAAGAATGGGAGCGTCAAGACTACTCAAAACCGGCGAGCATGTATGAAGAGTCTGATGAATGTGAATGAAGTGAATGAGATCTGTAAAATGAGAGCATGTATGAAGAGTCTGATAAATGTGGATAAACTGAAAGAGATCTGTAAATTGTAAGTATGTATGAAGAGCCTGATGAATGAGGATGAAGTGAAAGAGATCTGTAATATGAGAGCATGTATGAAGAGTCTGATGAATGTGGATGAAGTGAAGGAGGTCGTGAATTGAGCACTGACACTCCACGCTCCCTACCTACTGTGGAGCTCGGCGTGACAATAATATGTATGTAAGTTTTTCTTTAATGTCGTGTCGTTCACATACCGTGACTTTCAACATGTGTATCTTGTATTTATTCATACATCAATGATACCAACCGCTGTCGGTGAATAAATTTCCATAGCATTACAGGTGCAAGATAGAATATACAAATATTTTTTTGCTGTGGAATGACGGCGTGGGAACAAGAGCGTACTCGTCATTTAATGGCACTGACCCAAATTATGTTGTTTAGTTGAATACCGACGTCCAACTGCTGATTGCAGGGAATTATTTCACTTGCTTTTCGTAGAATTAAATGTTTTAGGTAACACGTAGGTCTACATTTTTTTATAAATCGAAGCGATTCAAGTCTTTATCCGAGGTTGAAGCCCCACAACTTATGCAGGTGTTCACAATGTTTTCCTTTACCGTTTACTCGATCCGATTCTTAAAAATCGTTTAAAGAATTCGGATAGTGAATGAAATATATTTCGGCTTCTTTCCGACTTCAACTTCTGAACGAATCGCTTTCAGAATACATATCCTTTGAGCTAAAGAAATGTCTTATTCTCCTTAATGTCGAGAACAAAAGCATTCGCAGTGTTGAGAGCTCACTTCCAGTACATTAGGGTTTACGTGGCTAATGGTTCAGAGAGATCGCAGTGACAGATTACAGAGTTCTAACCAAAGCTAACGTTTACGCTGCATTACTGTCAACCTACGCAAATTACATGGATTTACAGCCACAAAATTCTAACTTGTTGCCTTGTGCTTTATGTTGCCACTGCAATGCAAACTTGGTCTGTATTATGGAGATTTTCTGACAAGGATTCTTCGAGAGCTCTAAGGCAGACGTCGGAAGTCGTCATGGACACACATCCAACAGATACAACATATACACCCGTATATGTTGACGGATATTAATATATTTATATCCTCACGCCTTTCCTTAAGGGTCCCCGAAGGGGTAGGTCAGTCTTAATATGCTGGCGCCTTATCTCTCTGCCTACCCCATAAGGAACTCGGCATGTAAGTGGTATGGTAATACACAGAAGGTAATGAAGAAAAGAAAACTGATGTTTTTTATATATACCACTAGCTGTCCCGCCCAGCTTCGCTCGGATCGCAGCGCCACCTATCCGGGTCACCTATCGCGGGTCCAATTGTGAATCTAAACCATTCTCGAATCCACCTGAAGACACATAAAATTTCATTAATATCCGTTCAACCGTTTACGATTCTATAAAAGACATACAGACAAACATATATATGGGGTGGTAACCAAGCACACGGGCTGCTTGATGGTAAGCGGTTCCTGCCGTACTGACTTGTGCGACCCTAATGTGATTTAACGTCACTTTACAATGATTACCTGCTTAAAATATGCCTTAGCACAATATGCAGACGGCGTCCTGAAGCAACGTCGAGTTTATTGACAGTGCAATTGTTGAGTCATGATGTTATTGCATATCGACATCTTCATTTGGTGAATGAATTGCGGCGTGGAATTTAATGTAATCATAACACACCGTTTATTGGCACAATCGTTGCACTGTTTCGGAGGACACTGCGCACTCAAGTGCTCATTGAACCATATTTATGAAGAAAAATGGACGACAAAATGCTACTTATATTTTACGCGTTTATTCCCTTGGCAATGGTGAGTTGAAAGTATTTTCGTCTATTTGTAGACAAAATTAATAAGAGCCGTGGTGGCCGAGTGGTTCGAGCAGTCGCCTGCGACGCAAAGGTCGCAAGTTCGAATCTCGACTGTACCAATGAGTTTTTCTGAACTTAAGTACAGTGATTAGTCACACCACGAGCTTTACGGTGAAGGAAAACATCGAGAGGAAACCCGCATACGTCTGAGAAGAAATTCAAAGGCGCATGTATAGTCGTGCTTGAGTAACGGCGATGGACTCGCCATCTGTCACGTTGGCACCTAATATACCTCTGGCGGAAAGTGGGTGTGTGGGTATTACCTATACACCTCTGCCTACCCCTTCGGGGACCCTTGTGGGAAGGCGTGAGGATATATATATAAGTAATTAATAATAAAACTTTATTTACTCACAAAGTAAGCTTTGTTAATATGCTGAACCATAGGAGGGGTCTATAGTCTAACTTTGCAATGTAATGGGTTATATAGTCATTATACCAAGCCAAGTTAAAGCTATGCTGTGATTCATACTGGTTAAAAGGCGATGGTATGATATATGGAAGAGCCATGGTTCTGAACAGGTTTGGGGAGCCTGCAACGTAAAGATTTCAAGCTCGACATGTGCCGGTAAGATTTTTCTGAACTTATGTAGAGTGATAAATAGCGCCACTAGATTTACGGTGACGGAAAATATCGAGTAAACCTGCATACTTTAGAGAAGAAATTCAAAGTCGTACTTAACTATATTTGTGCTCAAGTCACGGCAATGCACTCGTCATCTGTCACGTTGGCACCAAAATATATTTCAGGCGAAAAGAGGCTTTATTACTACACATATTATCATATATATGTACACACACTTATATTATATCCATACTATCTCGAACGCATGCAAAGCAAGCCTGATATTTATATCTACGATTTGAGAAAATGGACTGTCGAGCTACATATTTATCACACCTTCCCACAAGGGTCCCCGAAGGGGTGGGCAGAGGTGTACAGGTATTATCCACACACCCACTTTCCACCAGAGATATATTTTTGGTGCCAACGTGACAGATGGCGAGTCCATCGCCGTACATCAAGCACTACTATGCACACGCCTTTGAATTGCTTCTCTGACGTACGCAGGTCTCCTCTCGATGTTTTCCTTCACCGTAAAGCTCGTGGTGTGACTAATCAGTGTACTTAAGTTTTAAAGTACTTTTAATAACTACATATTTAAAAGACTTTTTCCAATGCATGACAAGATTATGTTACGAATAGGGATATAAACTTCCGAGGATCACACTGAACTATTAGAGGACGTATGGAAATAAAACTAAAATATGTTTCAGGGTGCGAAGCCGGGAACGTTCTTCTGGAAGCCGCGGTTGGCTATCGACTTGGCCATCCCGACCACCGGTGAGATTTATACCCATATGTAATAGAACTAAAGGGAAATAAACATGGCATTTAGTCTATTGTACAATTGTACTATATATATATTTGTATAAAATAGCGTAAAACCTGTGTAATTCTGTTTCTTACTATAATTGCGTAAATCTAATTATCGACCACTCAAGGATGGGAACGCCATAGGACTCCGAATCCCGACTACACCAATGAGTGAGTAAAGTCGTATGTTCGTGCTTGAGTAACGGCGATGGACTCACCATCTGTCACGTGATTGTCTGGGTATTACCGACATAGTCGGGCGTACCCCTTCGGGACCCTTGTGGGTATGTGTGAAGATAAATGTATATACAAAGGCTACAAAATATATGCGGTAACGCCAGTAGCAGTATTAAACTGTGTTGCATTAACACTCATCCCCAGAAAGAGCTAAACAGAGCGTCTATAGTAATTAGCAGTGGTCGGAGAACTGTGTGTGTATAGTGACAGTTTTACTTACTGAATATCGCTTAACTAGTATTAAACCAAGTGTGTTTCCGTGTCAACAGAACCGGCTATGCGTGTGTCTATGCCGACCAATAAGAACATCGCCGAAGGATTGGTTGTCTTAGTAGACGGCTATCAATTTGGGATGACCGCCATCGCTCTCGCTGCTGGTATATCCAGCGCGAAGCCTTATCCCCACCTGGATCCACGGTCGGCCTTCTATACTACCAACGTCTACAGATGGGGGTTGAGATATCTCAGTCTGTAAGTATCTAGGCTCTCATTAAGAGTTGAAGGGATTATTAATAAAGGGGAAAAAGCAGAATCATAGTATTGAATACCAAAGTGTGAAGCAGAAGAGTTCAGAAGAGAGCAGATGTTTTCGAAGACTGGTTAAAAACTTGCTTAAAAAATGGTTTCACCAGCCACCCACTTTCCGCGACAGATATATTTTAGGTGCCAACGTGATAGATGGCGTGTCCATCGCCGTTACTCAAGCACGACTATACGCCTTTGGATTGCATCTCGATGTTTTTCTCCACCATAAATCTCTTGGTGTGCCTGGCAGACCATAATTCCTAGACCTAGGGACCTAGTTAAAAAGTGGAGTTCAGTTCCGTTCATTTTGGTAAACTTGTTTCTTCAGGATTCCATTTTGGCTCGGCGGTCATGGCGGCCACTTCTGCCAAACGCATAGAGTATGGACCAGACGTTTCTACTACTTGGACGAATTCGTGCCGTCTTGGTTGAGAAAGGCGTTCCCTTGGGTGAAGAAAGAAGAATGGGAGAAAGAAGAGAAAGATTTTAAGAGGTTCAAGAAGTTCTCCGAGCCGGCGTTTGGTAAACACTACCGGTACCCCAAAAAGGAGTTCAATCAATTCAGGTCTTTTGAGACTGAGGAGACAGAGGAGAACTTGGATGCTTCATCTAGCTCTAGTATTTAAACTGTCATAGAAAACGGCTACCGAAAATACATTGATAAACAGATTGAAAGACAAATCAAGACAAAAAGAATTTCATTCATGCGTTCATGTAATCTGTTGAAAATATTGACAGTATATCATTTGCTAATGTTCAACATTCGCACTTGCTCATCTGGTCAACATATCAGATACACATACTTATTGCATTTTTGGTCTGGCCTAGCGATCAGAACTCCTGGATTGAGGTCGCGGGTTTGACTTCCGCTCAGGGCTAATATTTGTGTGATGAACACAGTATTTTGTCTTGGATGTCATATGTATTTATATATCCATAATAATTGAAACTATATAACTATATCGTTGTCTAGTTTCTATAGAACATGCTTTGCTTAGATTGGGACTAGGTCGATATGAGTGGAATTGTCCTAATGTATTTTATTTGTTATATGTATTTTAAAAGTCTTAATAATTTATCGGAAGATCGCAAGAACATTCCAGTAAATTCAGTGTAACTTAACTAAAATTAATGTAAAAGAACCATATGGTTCAAGATACGCGTATCGATATATAAAGTTGAAACGGATTATGCTTAATTGTACCACTAATGCCTAACACTACCGAAGTGATGTCGTACTGCGATTGGTCGAATTCAGTTAATTAGACGACGATAATAACTTTGTCACACTGGAGTTCCGATAACTTGTGAGTGGACATATTAATTAACCAACTCGTGTGGGAAATAGAAATTGGTATTTCATATCTATTACATATAATTAAATTGGAGTGTCTGTTTGTTATATTAAAATTACCGCTTTTTACTAAAGGTACATACACCAAAATTAATTTTTTTACAATATTTGTCTGTCTGTCTGTCCGTCTGTCTGTCTGTTTGTTCCGGCTAATCTCTGAAACGGCTTTACCGATTTTGGCTGGACTTTCACTGGCAGATAGCTGATATAAAAAGCAGTAACGTAGGCTACTTTTATTACAGAAACTAAAAATGTTTTTTTGTTAAATTCCACGCGGACCAAGTCGCGGGCCCAGCTAGTCTTTCTATAATTCTTCTGGACCTACGTGTATGGGAGGCTGGACGGATTTTGAGGTTTGATTCGTGTGTGTGAGGTAGATTGAAGAACTGTTTTTTTATTTCGATTAATAGAATGCTATTGGTGGCACTAGGATCGCGTTCGGTTTTATTTTTATCACTAAGTGCCAAGCGGCCATGTCGAGAGAATGAATGAAGAACGATTGACGAAAAAAGTGTATAAGGCGAGTGTAAATGGAAGTGTTGGAAGGAGTAGACCTTGGCGGACGTTTCAAGACCAAATCAGGGACGTCTTGAAAAAAGGCCAGGTCAAGAGTACCCTTAACCGAGGAGCATGTATGAAGAGAATAATGAACGTGGACGAAGCGAAAGAAGAATGTAAGGATCGTAGCAAGTGGAAAGAAGTGGTCTCTGCCTACCCCTAAGGAAAAGAGGCGTGATTATATGTATGTATGTACTAAAGCGTAGCTAAGTCCAACAGCTAGTTTCGAATAAAGATATACAAACCATCTTGATTTTATTGTATGTTAATTTGTGTACCTACCCGATGTGACGAAAACAATTTTAATATATATATCCTCACGCCTTCCCACAAGGGTAGGCAGAGGTGTATAGGTAATGCCCACACACCCACTTTCCGCCAGAGGTATATTAGGTGCCATCGTGACAGATGGCGAGTTCATCGCCGTTACTCCAGCACGACTATACATACGCCTTTAAATTTCTTCTCAGACGTATGTAGGGTTCCTCTCGATGTTTTCTTTCACCGTAAAGCTCGTGGTGTGACTAATCACTGTACTTAAGTTCATAAAAACTCATTCGTACAGTCGGGATTCGAACTTGCGACCTTTGCGTCGCAGGCAACTGCTCGAACCACTCGGCCACCACGGCTTTTTTAAACTACAAACATTTCAACATATTCATGTTACATTACATTGATGAGATTGACTCGTCATCTATCACATAAATAAATCTCCAGAGAAAAGTATAACACCTTTGCCTCCCCTTTCGAGAACCTTTGTATATAACTACAGTGCCAACGTGACAGATTTTTTTTTGTTTTTTTATACAACAAGAGTGGCAAACATGCATACGGCCCACCTGATGGGAAACGGTTACCGTAGCCTATTTACGCTCACGATACCGAAGTATCACTTGCGCGTTGCCACTCTGTATTCGGAGAGTTTCAGTGTGTTGGCGGCATAATGGTTTTAATCTCTCTGCTTCCAACACATTGTAACAATCCTCCCCCCGCCCCAAGGAGCTCATTTCTGGAAACCTTATTCACCGCGTAGGAACACAACACAAAAAATTTTGTTATTTGGCTACGGACTTCTATAAGGTGGAGGTCCTGCCCCAGTCGCGCAGCTCCAAAATCGAACGGGAAACCCGTTATGCCCTACCTCTCTTTAAGATGGCGAGTCCATCGCCGTTACTCAAGCACGACTATTACATACGCCTTTTGAATTTCTTCTCAGACGTATGCAGGTTTCCTCTCGATGTTTTCCTTCACCGTAAAGCTCGTTTTACTAAAAATATTAAAAGTATCCTATATGTTTGTTAATCCAGGTAATAATCTATCTCTGTGGCAAACTTCATCCGATTCCGTTCAGCCAAACTGGTGTTATTGAGCAACAAACATCCTCACAAGCTCGCATTTATATTAGTGTAGAAGTTTAGGTGAAATTTATTTATTATAAAATGTATGTTACACAGACACTAATTGAACATTTCATATTAGAATACATAAAAATTTGCCATTACAACTGGTTTTAAGTACTTACCGGTTTTAAGTTTATACTTATTGCCGTCGTAAAAGTGTCTTAATACACTAGAGCGCAAGAAGCATATTCCTCCGTACCCACCGTTTCATTCATATTATTCACAGAAAAAGAAAATGCAAATGAAAACGCAGCCCACACAGCTAACAACCAATTTCTTCATAATATTTTTTGCAAAAATTTCAGGGCGCAGGTGATTGTTAGAAAAGCTTTCATTCAATATGGTACCGAGAAAACTGTATACCCAAGAGATTTTACTATAAGAGTGCAGACACACTACGACTTTGGAAGTTTCCCTGGAGGTAGAGGGTACCCAAGCCTGCGCTTGACTCACAAATTTCTACATGAGATCCCGGGAGTGCTAACTGAATAGCCTAAGAACGGTGGTGCACCTTAGGTCTAGAATAGAGCGTACTAGGCCACTAGGTAGAGTGTGTGTCTGTTGAAAATGGAGAGAACAAAATGTTAGATGAATTTAATGTTTTAGCTATCCATAACTAGTTACGGTCAACGGTAAATAGCTATCTATACACTTTCCACAAGGGTCCCCAAAAGGGTAGGCAGAGTGGTGTAGGTATTACCCACTTATCGCCAGAGATATATTCAAGATGCCAACGTGATGACGAGTCCATCGCCGTTTTACAAGGACCATACATTTCTTTGAATTTCTTCTCAAGGTACTGGATACAAGGTACAAGATACTGGCTTCCTTTCGATGCTTTCCCTCGCCATTAGACTCCTGCCGGACCCATGTAGGAAGGCGCGAAGATATTTGAAAATGAAATAGCCTCGTCCACGCCTTTGATACAATTATTTACGTTGAATTCTATCTAGCGCAAACTCTTTGACCTTCCTATACGTCACGACAAACACACTTTCTTTGACCTGCATTAGTTCTATACATAATTAATCTTGAGCTTATTTTTCTATGCAAAGGCTGTAACAGAAGTGTGAAAGGCCTCTAAATAGTAAGTGAGCCTAAGACCTTTTGTAATTGCTCTGCGCCGCGCCGGGACTTAGTGAGCTATTTTAAAATAATGCCACGCTGTATGGAATTATGTTTTACGAGTTAGATTGCTCGGGCGTTTCTTGAGGAAAAAGTACTGTAAATTGAAAAGTATTTCGAGGAGCGTTAGATTTTCCTACATTTATATACATGCATGCATAAATCACGCCGAGTCACGGGATATGCTTGTAGATTAGAGCGCCAGTGTCTCTAGACTTAGAGAGTTTTTGCTTCATCCACATTCGTCAATCCCTACATACTCTCTTGCTTGTCCCTTACTCTTGATATTCTAATCCTTGAATGTTTGATCGAGGATTGGCACTAGAGGAATCGATCAAACGACGTGATGTATTTACATGAAATATATATATTACATACATACATACATATCATCACGCCAAGTCCCTAACGGGGTAAGCAGAGAGTATAGAGCGCCAGTACTCTCTAGACTAACATACCTCTTTCGCTTCGTCCACATTCATCAGTCTCTTCATACATAATCGTCGGTTTCGAGTACTCGTAACGTTCCCGTCCTTGAGAGTCCGATCTATTTGATCCAGGTAGTTGGAACGTGGCCTTCCTCTGCCTCTTCTTGCACACACTTTTGCTTTGTATGTCTGTTTCGTCAATCTTTCTTCACTCATCCTTTCTATGTGTCTAAACCAACGTAACATGCCTTTCTTCATCTTTACAATCACGCCCTCATTCACGCCAGTTGATTTGCGAATCTCTTCATTGCGGATTCGATCTAATATCGTTACGCCGCACATTTTTCGAAGAGATCGCATCTCAACTGCATTCAAGCTATTTTCATACTTCCTCTGACATACCCATATATATATATTACTGATATATATTATGTACATACAATGTTTGCCACGCTCCTCACTCCGCACTCCTCTTGTACAGTGTTTATATATGTAACTTTAATCTTTTCCACCCCTATGTAAAAGGGAACAAATGTTAAAAAAGCAAACCGGGGAGTTTGTTTGGCCGTTTCTTCTCCTGGCAGGTATTTTTTCTTGGAAACTATGGTAACTTTAGTTTGTAAAAGTGGGTGTGTGGTATTTAAATATGTGACGTTCAATAAGTATTCCCTTACGTTGAATAATAATTAATAATATTTTGATTTTGATTTTTTTCATTTCCTTAGCTCCACCCTATTGGCCTACTCTGTCTATTGTTATAATAATAATAATATATCCTCACGCCTTCCCACAAGGGTCCCCGAAGGGGTAGGCAGAGGTGTATAGGTAATACCCACACACCCACTTTCCCCCAGAGGTATATTAGGTGCCAACGTGACAGATGGCGAGTCCATCGCCGTTACTCCAGCACGACTATACATACGCCTTTGAATTTCTTCTCAGACGTATGCAGGTTTCCTCTCGATGTTATCCTTCACCGTAAAGCTCCTTAGCTCCACCCTCTTGGCCTACTCTGTCTATTGTTGACCACTGCACCAATGTTCTTTTATTAATTTTCTTGTATAACACGAACAGTCACACAGACGCGAGGGACTTTGTTTAATTTGTATTAATTATTGGTTCTCCTATTCGCCTTTATACTGACTACTGAGATACAACTCATCAAATAAATATAAAGCCTTATTCGACGATGAAAACACAAGAAGAGCTCCTGTCTGTATTGGTAAGTAACGATATTAATCATCCGTTCGTTTCAACCAAGTCAGGATTTTATTGCTCGTGCGCTATTCTGGCAACGATCGACATTTTACGTTTTCACTGATTTGAAAAGAGTAACCATGGAGTTTCTTGCCGGTTCTTCTCCATGGAAGCGACCAACCCGAACCGTGCTTCTTTTTCGACGTTTTATAAGTGCCCATCTGGGCCTATGTGAAATAAAAAGATTTTGATTTTGATTTTGATAACACTTGGACAAAAATAGATATTTATTTATACTGCGTGTTTCAGTAATCAGCTGCTCAAATATTTGGATATTTTGAAAGGAAGCAATAAAAAATGATATTCTAAGTAGGTTGATTTTTTTTCCTTTTTTAGAATAAGAATCTGCTCCAACATAATACTTTTTTTATCTTAGTAATAGTTTCCGGAAAAATCCTTTAAAATCATATTTCGGACTGAATATCACTATCTACTTCTTTAATAATGTTGTAATTTTGTTATCTTTAGAGCTATATGTTTTATTGCATCGTTATGAGTTTATTTTCACAACACCATATAACATGAAAACAACTGTTCTACATTTTGAGACACCCTGTATAGCTAAACACTTATTTTGACAAAACGGAGAGTTGCATAAACAAAGACAAAACGGGGATTCTACCGATTCTATCGAACGCCAAAAAAACGAGCAAAAGAAAAAAGCTAAGTATTTTGGATCTCCTCAAATAATAATAATATCCTCACGCCTTCCCACAAGGGTCCCCGAAGGGGTAGGCAGAGGTGTATAGGTAATATCCACACACCCACTTTCCGCCAGAGGTATATTAGGTGCCAACGTGACAGCTGGCGAGTCCATCGCCGTTACTCAAGCACTACTATACATACTCCTCAAATAAGCGGTTGCTATTAATCTTTTACATTACTCGTATTTACGAACCAATATCTGTAATCATACATCATTATCATCATCAACAGTCAATGCTTCGCACGTTTGTAGCGTAAAAGAAAAAGATTTCTCGTAATCGATGTAAGAAAGAAATCCTATTCCCGAAATCGAATTCCGAATTTATATATTTGCAAAGTAATCATAATCCATTGTATATGTATGTTTACGTGTAATATTGACATCACAACAATGTTTGCCATACATATGCTAATGCGAGCGACTCGATAATACGCCTCAGCGCGGCGCAAACAAATAATTGTATAGCTTTGAAAGCGAATTGTAAAGAACACTCAATTAAATTGACTCAGTTCTCAGTACCGATGTCTCAAAACACAGAGGCATATAGAGCTTGTAATATACTTGTCAGGAGATGACTAATATAACCCACTGGTCGAGTACTGTGAGCCTGCAACGTAAATATTGTAAGTTCGAATCCCAACTGAACACATGTGTATTTTTTTACTTGAGTAAAGCGTTTACAGCACGACTTTTATGCTGAAGTAAGACATCGAAGCTTGCATACGTTAGAGAAAATTTAAAATTAAAATTAATAATGGTCAGTAAGAAAAGTATGTATAGACGTGTTTTCGAAACGGACTTGCGATGTGTCGCTTTAGGACCTAAACAATACTAGGGCGAAAATAGGATGTACTTACACCTCTGCCTTCCCCTTTTGATTTCTTATTAAAGCTATTTTACGCACTAGGAATATAACACTTAATGATTTTACTTAGACTTCGTGAACATAGTAACTTTTGTTTGCGGAGAAATAAGGTGTTTGTCGGGAAAGGTTTGTATTCAAAATGCTACCTCTTTATCGGCCGTGTACATCAGAGGGAAGGCCACAGTGTAAGTTTGCTGAGCAAAGGTATTCGACTACGTGTCTGGGTTAACCAATTATCACTTAGTTTTCAGGGTTATTGAAGGTTCCACAAAGCGTTCGGATAATTGTACTCCTTCGTAAGACAAGACGTGCTTGAGACTTACTTACAGTGAGGTTTTTGATATCCTATCAATAATTTATATCCTCACGCCTTCCCACAAAGGTCTCCGAAGGGGTATGCAGAGATGTATAGGTAGTACCCACACACCCACTTTCCAACAGAGATATGTTTTAGGTGCCAACGTGACAGATGGCCAGTCCGTCGCCGTTCCTCAAGCACGACTATACATACGCCTTTGAATTTCTTTTAAACGTATGCAGGTTACCTCAAGATGTTTTCCTTCACCGTAAAGCTCGTGGTGTGACTAATCATTGTACTTAAGTTCAGAAAAGCTAATTGGTACAGTCGAGATAAAATGAAATTCAGTGAAATATTATTAGGTACGGTTATATTGTTATTTAATAGCTTGTTGCCAACATTTGCCCACCCGCTTAAGGTGACTCTCTGCAACCTATTCTACTAGGGCTGTATCAAGCATATGCTTATTATTCTCTCTCTTGCTAGCTTTGTTATACTTATCTTATTTTATGTTTGTTTTGTATAGTAAGCATCGACCTATTGTCGGGCCTAAGCTGTTCCCCAATACTTAAGTACTAATGCTTTGATTGATTTGAAAATAGTAACCACGGAGCTTCTTGCCGATTCTCCATGGAAACGACCAATCCGAACCGTGCACCTTTTCGACGTTCATCCATCGAGGATGAGAACGTTTAAAGTATTTGAAACATGCCAACATGTAAGAAAATGCTCATGAATGAGGCCGAAGCGAAACAGGCCTTTAAGTCTGAGTTCCCGAGAAGGCTCGGTGTGATTAACCGCAATCAATTTACTGGAATTCCTGTTTTGCAAAGTTTGAAGTTAGATGTCGTCAACGCGACTCCAATCACAGTGAAGAAGGACGCTATGAAAACATAGAACACTAGATGTGGCCTCGGTCATACTCGCTTAAATTTATTTAATTTTATTTCATCGGTAGATTTACTTTCGAGAACAAAATTGACCTATCTAGGTCAATTTTGTTCACTGATCAAAGATCACTGTATCGAAAAGTATTGCAATTTTATTTTTAATTTTATTTGCTTAAATTTTTTTCTTTGTTTTTATAATTCTACTGTACGTGTGTATGTCACTGAACACCTCCTTAGCGGCTGGACCGATTTTAATGAAATTTTCTGTGGATACGAGAATGGTTTAGATTCACAATTGGACCCGATAGGTGGTGCCACCATAGTATTTTTTCGCCCGAGCGAAGCTGGGCGGGACTATTATTTTTGTACATAAATATAACCTCACGCCTTCCCATAAGGGTTCCCGAAGGGATAGTCAGAATACGTGTTATAATTTAGCTTTCCATAATACATTATGCCGCCAACACACTGTAACTCTCCACAGAGTGGCAACGCGCAAGTGATACTTCAGTATCGTGAGCGTAAATAGGCTACGGTAACCGTTTCCCATCAGGTGGGCCGTATGCTTGTTTGCCACTCTTATTGTATAAAAATTGTATAAAAAAAATATTTTTTTTTTCTTACAATTAAAATAGCCTATCAGTAATAATGTAGCATTCAAATGGTGAAAGACATTTTAAAATCGGTCCAGAACTTTTTGAGCCAATTCCTTACGAACATACTTACATACAAATCTTTCCTCTTTATAATATTAGTATAAATATAGATTAGTAGTATGAAGTGTAAATACAAATACATAAATTCGCGGGGTAACGATAAGGGAGCTCAATTACTCATTGGTAATGTAATCGCCTGCCCCCCACAATCGACTGGCTGCCTGAAGCTGATTTAATCCAGCACAGTTGATTGTAATCAAAAACAGTGTTTACTCTCCGTAATGGACCAGTATTAGCTTCACGCTGATTATTTAGCCAAATGGAGTACTGGCTGGATTTAATTTATTTTATTTACATCGATGTTTTAACGCGAAAACACCGCCGTTGGATTCCTACAATACTCGACTTACAAAGCGCTATTCACTCTTCCACTCCCTCTTTAATATAATATTAACGAAACCGTCTTTTATCACATTTAATTAAGACTAGTTAAAGACTATAATCTTCTATTATGAAACTTGAAGAGCCATGGTGGCTGAGTGGTTCGAGTAGTTGCCTGCGACACAAAGATCGCAAGTTCGAATCCTTGCTGTACCATTGAGTTTTTCTGAACTTAAGAACAGTTATTAGTCACACCTCGAGTTTTACGGTGAAGAAAAAGGCATCACCCAATCAAAGAAAGGCACATCGAGAAGAAAAAGTTTGATGGGCTCGCCATCTGTCACGTTGTCACCTTAATATATCATTGTCGGAAATTGGGTACTCTGCATACCCTTTCGTGGACTCTTGAGAGAAGGCGTGAGGAAATATAAATATTCAATACTTGTCAAGCCATGTCCCATATGGGTCAGCTAAAGAGAGTAAAGCGCCAGCTCTTGTAAGACTCACGTAAGTTAATAGCTGACTAGAAGGGAGCGCAATGGAACCTCTGCTCTCGGGCAACCCCCACCGAACCGATTGCAGCAAAATTAAACTGTTCCATTGTATATTTGCCACCTCTTAAGTGTTGAGAAAAATACGATTGACTTGTAGTAGTATATTTCCAAACTTAAGTTTTAATAGGATTCTAACTACCGCACCAGAATCGAACCCAGGACCTCAACGCGTCACCCAAGCGCCCCAAAGAGTGAATCGTGGAGGCGGCAAGCATTATTTAAAAATTACTACAAAACACAAAGTTCCATTGAAGGTGGGCCTAATCTAAATAGTTACTTAATTAAAGTTAAAATTGGAACCAGTGAGCTGAATGATTAACATTTACGAACATTCTGATATGCTTACTCATCTTTACATATATATCATTGAGCCAAGTCCCTAACGGGGTAGGCTGCAATAGAGCGCCAGTCTATATGTATATAGATATATCTTCGTTAATATAATGTGGTTCGAGTTCGGGTAGTTCGAGCTACGGCTGTAACAATGAGTTTAACCGATCTGAAGTACAGTTATTAGTCACACCTCGAGCTTTACGGTGAAGGAAAACATCGAGAGGAAACTCTACTGCCTACTCCTTCGAGGACCCTTGTGGGAAGGCGTTTATATACATTTATAATTAGTTATCTTTTTCGTTACTTTGTACGTAAAAAATTACCACCTGTTAGGTTCACAGGGGGTACAAAATTAGGAAAGTAGGGCGTCCGCTCGCTGATAATTGGAGTTAGCCAACTGATACAGCACATGGAGTTCAAAATGTATGTTCTTATACTACAGCAGTAGGTAGGCAGGTTCTGTAAGGTTCCAGAATTAACAGAAGAGCGTCAAAACTTCGCTGCTCTAGCTACCTTAGAGATGAACGAATGCAAAAGTAAAATGGAAATCAATGAACTTTGGCACACAGATGAGATAGATAAGAGATTACCTTGATTAGCACGCATTAAAAATATGCTATGAGATCAAATTTTACCCAACTGAAACCGGACACGTAAAGATCTTTTAAACTACTCGTATGTAAATGCAATTAGTAGATAGAGATTCATTTGTCGATGCTTTCTTCCACTGCAAAATTTGTGGTGTAACAAATTATTCTACTTAGTTCAGATTGAACTCACTGGTATTCGAACTACGGACCTCATTTTATAATTAAAATTACCTCAAATAATTGCACCCAGTGTATTCGATTTCGATTCGATTATATTTCCGTGGACCAATCCTTTAGGTATCTTGTACCTACCTACACTTAGACTTATAAATTACTAGCGGCCCGTCCCGGCTTCGCACGGGTTCCCCAAAATTTTTTTAAACATTTAGACAGAAAATTTATTTTTCTTTTAATTAAAATAGCCTATATTAATCAGTGATTAGCATTAAAATGGCGAAAGAATTTTTTAAATCGGTCCAAGACGTTTTGAGCCAATCCCTTACAAACATAATTACATACAAATCTTTCATCTTAATAATATTAGTATACAAAATCATTAAAATAATAATAAACTTTCTCAGATCGTGCTCATCATTTTAATTCATAACTTTCCCTAGTGTAGCACAACGTGAGTTAAAGTGATGTTAAAACTGGTTGAAAGTTTTACTCGAAAGAAAAAGATAAGAGCCTGTATTGGATGCGAGGCGGGATCTTCAACAGAAACTTGAATGCACCCGAGATTGAAAGAGCCAGGTAAAAGTGTAAGCACTAAAAATAAAACATGTTGTTTCCGTAATGGTGGGATGGCGCATGCGTGGGAACTCGCACTGCCCCAGTGGCGGCAAGATATTGTTCCAACAGGCCGTCTCGCGGACACGCCGACACGATACCGATAAACTTTTGCGTAAATATACGTTTACGACCGTTGAGAAAACAGAAAATTTTTTTTGGGGAGATTGTACCTTAGGTTATAAAAGTAAAAAGTTTCTTGTGAACAATTAAGTTATTGTGGTGCTTTTATTATAGTGACGAAATGAGTTGTCAGACTATTTTATTTATTCTTTTTTAAAAATGGTTTTTGTTCCATTTATTTGAATTGTTTTTTATCCAGTGCAGTGTAGTGATTGGAATTCTGATAGATTTTTCAAGGTAATTTAGTTTCTATTTTTAGAACTTGAATTTTAGCTGAATTATATTGTTTGTTTCTTTGGAATATAATATGTATATAATAAATAATATTCGCTCGATATCCAAAATCAAATCAAATCAAAATCTTTTTATTTCACATAGGCCCAGGTGGGCACTTATAAAACGTCGAAAAAGAAGCACGGTTCGGGTTGGTCGCTACCATGGAGAAGAACCGGCAAGAAACTCCATGGTCCAAGTTAACGTTTCGTTCAAAGTTTTTTCGAGCGCAATAATTTCTTATACATTTAAGTAAGAATACAATTTTCGGACATATATTTCGAACACACGTTACTCGGCGGTCGGTTCAGGGGTAAAATACGTGCCCTTGCACCTACTCGAGGGTAAAGCCAGCGTCGTTTTTCTTTTTCTTCTAAATCAATATGAATTATCTTCTTCACAAATTTAAGAGCTGGGCTCTTGTCGGCGTCTCTGATGCAGTCCCTTCCTTTCGCTTCTGTCCAGCGCAACCTCTTTGACCTCCCTGTACGTCATAAGAGACACTTTTTCTTTGATCTGTCCCATGTATGTTCTGTATCCTGGTCTTCCTCTCTTCCCCTCTACCTTGAATGAATTATCTAGTTACTAATAAAACCAGTTTTATTAAATCTCATTACTTAGTCGTCAGTGATTTGTTTCAATATAAATCCATTCCCGTTGGGTTCGTTGGCGCTCTGACCCCGACCAATAGGGCAGTAAGACACCCATAAATTTGCTCTATACGGAAATCGAATCCGCATCGAAGCACAGCGTACCAAAGTTGACAAATAGGCAATCAATACTTTACATCTCGAAGCGGAACCTTCCTAGGAATGACGTCACTCTCGCGCCTTTCGGAAAGTGGTAGCTGTTCAATCTGGTAATAAAATATGCATGCATACATAGGTTAACTGAGCGAACAGGACGAAGAAACATTACTTACAGTACTTCAGGATAAAAGTACATTACCCGTGCTCCGCGATTTTACCCATATATAATAATATAAATCATCATCAACATATCAACACGCCGAGTCCCTAACGGGGTAGGCAGAAAGTATAGAGCGCCAGTTCTCTCTAGGCTTACATACCTATTTCTTAATATAAATCTAATAAAATAAATCAAATCGATCGGACACTCAAGGTTGGGAACGTCAAGAGTACTCGAAACTGACGAGCATGTATGGAGAGACTGGTGAATGTGGACGAAGCGAGGTGTGTAAGTGTAGAGTGAGTTTGGAGTCTTGAGTCTGGCGCTCTACTAATTCTGCCTACCGACTTAGGGACTCGGCGTGATGATATGTATGTATTTTTATTTCCAGTACCTTATTATATTATTTTAGTACCGCATAACTGTTTTAATTATGTATTTAGCAAAATGAACACCTCAGTAGTTAATTATTACATAACTACCTGCACATCCGTACTGCTTCGAATATCAATTGCTTCTTTGATGTTTCTATTTGCCTTTTGTACTAGATTGCACCTTATCGACTAGGCAATAAAGATACTAAACGCAACGCTAAATATTTTCCTATACCAAATACAATAATTTATGTAAAACAATATTAATGAAACGAATTAAATATTAAAGAAGTATGTATGTTAAAGAACCAATAATTAATTAATTGTCGAACCGAAGACACTCTCAATTACTTTCCGTCGCAAAACTCCAAACATTCGAACATTATTTCCCTGAATACGGATTGTGTAACTTGAACCGCGATGAGAGTATCTACTTTCGCACTTGAAGCAATCTTGCTAAGTGGCAGCGCTGCCACATCAGTCGCCGCAGATGGAAAGGAAATCGCATATAGTAGGACACACGTCACACTGCAAGGGCTAAGCCCTCCGCCGGTGCACCAGTGTTCAGAGACACCCAACCAGCTAGTTGTCGAAGTCCAGAGCAACGTATTAGGTCAATGACAAAGAATAACTTATAACAGATTTGACCGACGCATGAAACGCTGTAAAGGATGTCAGCTGTTTATTGTAGACTAGCTGCCCGTCCCGGCTTCGCACGGGTGGAAATATATATAAAAGAAAATATAGCCTATGCCTCTCAGGGTCAATGTAGCTTTCCAATGGTGAAATAATTTTTCAAATCAGTCCAGTAGTTTCGGAGTACATACAAACATACTAACATACAAATCTTTCCTTTTTATAATATTAGTATAGATATAGAT
>JACCPG010000456.1:0-32407 GCA_016069955.1 Drepana arcuata | reverse complement strand
GTTAAGGTGTCTAGTCGTAAATACGTATAATAAAAAATATATCATCACGCCTTCCTACAAGGGTCCCCGAAGGGGTAGGCAGAGGTGTAAAGGTAATATACCCACACACCAACTTTCCGCCAGAGGTGTATATATACGTACACAAATGTTTTAATGTCGTATCTTTCAACAGACAAGCAGTGAAGACAATGCGTGCGCCAAGGTAGCGTGCGACGGGCGATGCGCCGCGCGAGGCGCGTAATATGCGCGCGCTGAACGAGAGCGCGTGCGCGGCGCTGCTCGAGCAAGTGCGCTGGGACGAGCCCTCGAGCCTCGTCAGCCTGGCGGTACTGGCGCTCATCGACGTGCTCGTCATCGCTGGTCAACCATTATTTACTTACATCTCCTTCTCAATCAAGTTTGAAATATCTGAAAAGCCGTGGTGGCCGAGTGGTTCGAGCAGTTGCCTGCGACGCAAAGGTCGCAAGTTCGAATCCCGACTGTACCAATGAGTTTTTCTAAAAACTTAAATACAGTGATTAGTCACACCACAAGCTTTACGGTGAAGGAAAACATCGAGAGGAAACCTGCTTACGTCTGATCTGAGAAGAAATTCAAAAGGCGTATGTATAGTCGTGCTTGAGTAACGGCGATGGACTCGCCATCTGTCACGTTGGCACCTAATTTACCTCTGGCGGAAAGTGGGTGTGTGAGTATTACCTATACACCTCTGCCTACCCCTTCGGGGACCCTTGTGGGAAGGCGTGAGGATATATGAAAAGGTAACTTTTTGGATCATGTCCTCCACGTGTTTCTGTCCTCGGCGGTCTTGATAGCTTTGGGTATTGGCAGTATTAACTAACATATCAATATTACTAATGGCACAGCCACGACGGCCTTGATGGCCGAATGCACTAAAGGAAAACATCGTGATGAAACCTGCAAACGTTTCAAAAAACATTCAAAGAGGTTAAGTGTAGTAGTGGTTGAAAAACTGCGACGATCTTGCCATCTTTACGTTGGCCCTTAAATATATTTTCGGTGAAAAGCGTTTTACTAAACGTTCTGCCAACCCCTTGTGGAAAGACGTGTAGATGTATTATTATTTACATATTTAGCCTCCTTTGTATCTTAACATTTTACTAGATATGTTGAGCTCTAGGTTCGATTCCCAGCTGAAGCAAAGTCGTAATTAAATTAGTCATTGGACTAAATTCGACAAAGGAGAGGGAATTGTAGTAAAGAAATATTGACTAAGCAGATATAAAATGCGTATATATTTTTCGACTCCCTATGAGGTAGGTCATAGGGAGTCGAAAAATATATAACTTACCTGATTTTACATATCACACAGATTCCATACGTGAACAGTTTTGAAATAGAATGTCGGTGAAATTCGTCCGGAGTCTCGCTCCATTACTTCACACAAAGAGATTGTTCGAGATTTATTTTGAAATCTCTCACCTCCACATTTCCATCTGTGGCGTAGCACTTGTTTAATCCCATTACCTAGATGAATCTACGCCGTAGCATGTGCTACGAAGTCTCATTGCTACAGCGCTACGAGCTAGCTATTCTAAAGCTATTCACTTTGCAGAGTGATTTTGTGTATTATTTCAGGCTATGTACTGTAAAAGACTTCCGTTCTGTTTCATGTTTGCCTGTTAAAAGGAATATCGTTTCTTGATGTAAGGTTATATCATTAGTTATATATTTATGTACAGAGAACGTTAATAATTTTACCGATATGCGATTATATGTATTCGGAAGTAAAAAAAACCCTACCTTTAGCATCGAGTAAGTATTTGCGCCAACTTCCTTACCACATTTGGAGTTTACTTCAAATATAATACAAACTATAGTAAACGGTAACTTAATTGAATACGTAAAGATATTTGACGCGTGCCATGGTGGTCGACCGGTTAGTCACCTACAACTCATAGATTGCAAGCTCTAATCCCGACTGTACCATTGAGTCTTGACCTTAGTACAGTGATTAATCACACCGCAAGCTGAACGGTGAAGGAAAACATCTAACAAGAAACCTACCTACGTCTGGAAAATTTAAAGACGTATGTATAACTTGTTTGAGATAGTCCAAAAGAAGTTACGAAGGAACCTCTCTATGAGTTATTTTCGCCCACAATATAGTGTGTACGAAGTGAGGGTGTGTGCTATCTATACATCTCCATATGACCCTTTATGGAGCCTGGTAGGTAGGCGTGAAGATATTATCCTTAATAATATTATAAATGTGAATGTAAGTTTGTTTGTTACGCTTTCACGTAAAAACTACTTAACCGATCATCATGAAACTTTGTACACATATTCTTGGAGGTATTAGAAGTAACATAGGATAAATTTTATTGATAATTTTTTTTTTTTTTAAAATGATAAAAAAGCCGTCCACCCCGACGAAGTCGCGGGCACAGCTAGTATTATATATGTATAAGTAATTAATAATAATAATTAATCGGTCGGACGCTCAAGGACGGGAACGTCAAGAATACTCGAAACCGACGAGCATGTATGTACAGACTGATGAATGTGGACGAAGCGAAAGAGGTATGTAAGTCTAGAGAGAACTGGCGCTCTGTACTCTCTGCCTACCCCGTTAGGGACTCGGCGTGAAGATATGAAGTAATTAATCCAGATAGACATACAAGTATATTAATAGTAGTCTCTGTATACATGTTATCTCATTTAGTATGTAGCTAGTGTACAAGCCCAGTCAGAAACACTCAAATATTCCGAAGCGGCCTGATGAGTCCATTAGCAGATTACAAGCGCCCGCTTACAGAATGGACTTTAATTATTGCAAATACGGACATAAGAGGATTCTATGCACTAATTGCTACCACCAATTACATAGGTATACTGACCATGAGGTGGCTAAGAAGTTTTTAGTTTGATTCCGTTTGAACGCTAACAAGTGGGTATAATTTATATATATAATATATATCCTCACGCATTCCCACAAGGGTCCCCGAAGGGTTAGGCAGAGGTGTATAGGTAATACCCACACACCCACTTTCCGCCAGAGGTATATTGGGTGCCAACGTGACAGATGGCGAGCCCGTCGCCGTTACTCAAGCACGACTATACGCCTTTGAATTTCTTACTTTTTGTTTTTTTTTTGAGTTTGAATACATACATACATATACCTCTTTGCGCCATCCCAAACAGCCCCTGAAGGGGTAGGCAGAGGTGTGTAAGGACCCACACACCCACTTTCCGCCAGAGATATATTTTCCGTACCTACCAACGTGACAGATGACGTGTCCATCGCCGTTACTCAAGCACGACAATGCATACACTTGAAGTTCTTCTCAGACGTATGCAGGTTTCCTCTCGATGTTTTCCTTCACCGTAAAGCTCGTGGTGTGACTAATCACTGTACTTAAGTTTAGAAAAACTATTTGTATTGCAGGGAACTACCTAAACAACTCACGCTTAAACAAAATTGCGAACATTTTACGAACGTTTTATGATCGCCAGCGTGCGCGCGTTGCCACTCGCGTTGCCCATACAATAGGCGGCAATAACCGCGTACCATTCAAAATCAAAACCTTTTAAGTAACGTAAGGGACACAAGAAACACTTACCATTAAAACTGAACTAAAAAAAATACATTAATGCCTCAAGATATTTAAAATAAATAATAATAATATATCCTCACGCCTTCCCACAAGGGTCCCCGAAGGGGTAGGCAGAGGTGTATAGGTAATACCCACACACCCACTTTCCGCCAGAGGTATATTAGGTGCCAACGTGACAGATGGCGAGTCCATCGCCGCTACTCAAGCACGACTATACATACGCCTTTGAATTTCTTCTCAGACATATGCAGGTTTCCTCTCGATGTTTTCCTTCACCGTAAAGCTCGTGGTGTGACTAATCACTGTACTTAAGTTCAGAAAAACTCATTGGTACAGTCGGGATTCGAACTTGCGACCTCTGCGTCGCAGGCAACTGCTTCCATTTAGCTACGGAACGTCAAAACGTTTACTAAACCGGAATAATGGCTAGCAACGTTGGTTGAATGAGATTCATCTCACCGACGTAAGTGAAATCAAATGATTCATAATGTCGATCAAGAGCCAAGGGATAATGTGCCTTATCCCGGCTAAATACCCTCTTGGAAGCGTTGCACATTAGTTATTGAGGCCATTACGTGGGGAAGAGGAAGAATTACAAGCCTTACTGTAGGCTGTGAGTTACTGTGGGTGATGGGAATATAAATGATAATAACGAGCTCCTTGGGGAGGCGGGATTGTTATATTGTGTTGACAGCAGAGGGATTAGTCCCATTATGCTGCCAACACAGTTTAACTCTCCGAACATAGAGTGGCAGCTCGCGTTGTTAGCTCGGTATCATGAGCGTAAATAGGCTACGGTCACCGCTACCCAAGTTGGCCGTATGCTTGTTTGCCAGTCTTGTGGTATGAAATAAATATCCATCGGAAAACAAATATAATATCTCCTATTTCTTATTGCTCTGATAGATATATCACCACGCTGAGTTACTCGTGGTAGGCAGAGAGCGCCGGTTTCCTGAACTGGCACTCTCTCATGGTTTTCAACCTTAGCGGTTGCCCACAAGGGATTGGCGGAGGCTGAACACCATTTTATTACTTGAGTTTTTTTTTTTTTATACAACAAGAGTGGCAAACAAGCATACGGCCCATCTGATGGGAAACGGTTACCGTAGCCTATTTACGCTCACGATACCGAAGTATCACTTGCGCGTTGCCACTCTGTAAGTTCGGAGATATAGTGTGTTGCGCGGCTACCGGCTTAATCCCTCTGCTTCCAACACAATGTAACAATCCTCCCCCCTCCCCAAGGAGCTCATTACTGGAAACCTTATTCACCGCGTAGGAACACAACACAAAAAATTTTGTTATTTGGTTACGGACTTCTATTAGGTGGAGGTCCCGCCCCAGTCGGGCAGTTCCGAATTCGAACGGGAAACCCGTTATGCCCTACCTCTCTTAAAATATGTAAACCTAAAACTTGGGTGGTGGAATTTCCTACCAAACTAAGTTTATCCCCTTTCTGGAACGTACCAGAATCCACAATTTAGGCGCTCAATATTTTAATAAAGCAATCCGTAGCGCGGATGTCTGTGACAAGTGCCTGTAGAAATATTGAAAAACTTCTGAATAAATAAAGAGACCAACTTGTGTTGGATGAATTCAGATTGGAGTCCAGGGACCCTTGTTAGTATTGGCAAGGAGGTTTCCGTTATTTCGTGGGATTACTTTGAGCAGGGCGAGACAGGTCAAGGGATGAACTCGAATCAACTTTGATATTTCTTTAATAACTTAGTCAGGAACACGTTCCGGCTATTTTGTTTTTTTATTAACGTTCTCGAGCGCCCTGTGATGTGGATAATATATTTTCTTTTTATGTCTATAATATATATATTAGTAATTTGATATTCCCGTTTTGTTATTTGAAGTTACGATCCCAATAATTACTACAACCGTCCACAAATAAATACTTTGAAAGAGAAGTCGTAGGTACTAGGTAAATATATTAGGGTTGCCAACGCTTTAGCGCTATCCTTGGTGTTGCAATCGCCCATACACGGCGGTACAAAAAAAACCATAACTGCTCACCATCTGGCGACACTCATAATTGTTTGCCTCATAAGTATTAAAAAACATGTTTCCACATTCCAACAAAAAATTAATTCACATTCAGTCACGCATCTAAGATTTTTTTTTATATACCAGTACTTTGGCAAAGAAACACTTCCGCTCGTAGCCCTGCAGGAATCTTTTCACACCCTTCATGAATATGAACTTAAACTTGATTGCATGTCTAGAGATTCTATGCTTTATGTCTTTAACTATAGGGTGACTTCAACAGGTGCCGGTAAATGGTTATCATCAAACGAACGTGCTCGCCTCGACATCAGATTAAATAAAAAATACACCTACCAATTCCGCCTCGTGGATGGCAAATTTATATTCTGCGAATTTTCCGTTACAGTGTTTCAGCTTAAAACACGTACGATCGCCTATTCCTCCGGGACCTTTTGTTGTTGCCGCTGTGTGGAGCCACAATTCCTACGTAATAGTTTAACATGCGATTTTACATAGCAATTGTGTTTTATTAAACATGAACTATATTGCACGCGAATTCATTCGTATGGAATTCAATTTATTTTTTTATATATTACGCCCCTATTTTGTCTGCGTAGAATTAGTGACATGAATAAATTCTAAGCAAGTACAGCATGGAGTTCTTCAAGAAGGGTGTGACAGGATTCCTCCAGGGTCAGCAGCGCGCGAACAATAGTGTTGCAAGCGTCCATAGGCGGCAGTAGCCGCTTACATCAAGCGGACCGCGGAGGTTTAACACCCGTGTAGTATTTAAAAAAATACATCTCTTATTTCAAGCGACTTGTCTCTGTATGTATATACATTAGTTAAAAAGGTTTGATGAATTATAAATGTAAAGGAGTGATCAGAACAAAATCGGTAATAACTATATTTTTCAGCTATTCCACATAAACATGAACTAAGCAAAGATAAACCTCTACCTCATCGAGAATCGAGCACGCTCTGTTTCACGAGCGGAACTACAAACCATGCGGCTATCGATGTGATTCTTTCTCATCTAAATATCGAATCGAATCGAATAAAATAAGGAATAGGCTGTATGGCTTAAATATAGGATGGGCAGTAAAATATATTGGATAGATTCGTAGATATTTCCCTAAGCACAAAACTCCCCTTTTCATCCATCACTACCATCAATAGGTAGAACATAATTCGAATTAAATGTTTTCTCAGCGGAAGAATTGGATAAAATAAATTCTTATTGAGTTCCCGAAGAAAAAACGGTAACAAAATCGATTAAAATCAACTACCGGCGGTAGCGAGAAGGAAAACTTGAAAACTCCACGGCGGCCGTATCTGAAGAATAATTCAATAGGAAAGTTATTCCGCCATTTTGCTTTCCGATTTTCAGGGACCCGCATATAAACTTGTGTATCTTTGAAAAGTACGTAGGTATTAAGGCTTACCGTTTGGGTACTAACTTAACCACATTCATGTCGGCTGTGACTTAAGCAAAACACTATTTATAAATATAGATATTAGTTGACTAATTAGTGGTTAAGTTAGTACCTAGAGTACTTATAGGAACTAGAGATAAGATATTTGTGCTAAATCGGTAGGTATACTGAGGAAACGTGATACACTCAGGGTGAGATATGTCCCAGCTCGTTTCTCAAGGGGGCTTCTTATTTATATGATTAAAAATAATACCTATGGGAGAGATTCATCATCATCATCATCAGCCCACTCTAGTCCACTGCTGGACATAGGCCTCCCCTAATGAGCGCCATAGCGCCAAATTCGATTTTCAAGCAAAGCTAATTCTTTGAGTTCCCTATATGTCATGAGAGACACTAATTAATATATAGCTATTGAAATAATATATTACAGTTATAGCATGCATACATGCAGTTATAGTCACTAATTTGTGCACACTATTTGTTGGGTGTTGAAATGGAGAACATACATACATACATACATATCATCACGCCAAGTCCCTAACGGGGTAGGCAGAGAGTATAGAGCGCCAGTTCTCTCTAGACTTACATACCTCTTTCGCTTCGTCCACATTCATCAGTCTCTTCATACATGCTCGTCGGTTTCGAGTACTCTTAACGTTCCTGTCCTTGAGAGTCCGATCGATTTGATCCAGGTAGTTGGAACGTGGCCTTCCTCTGCCTCTTCTTGCACACACTTTTGCATTGTATATCTGTTTCGTCAATCTTTCTTCACTCATCCTTTCTATGTGTCCAAACCAACGTAACATTTGTACTAAGCCGCCAATTATTTAAGCGGGGTAATAATATTCTGGATCGCACTTAGCCACGTTTCACTACAAAATTAATTAGTATTCCTTACGCACACGGCATAATTAATGGAGTGAAATATGACCAAGTTCCCCGTTAGTACCTACTGTGATTGCTCTTACGTTACAACACTAAAGAAATCGGTTCATAATTGAAGTCACCCGAGTTGGAACCTAAATAGATATATTGTATATAAATATATCTTCATAAACTTGAGCGCCTTCAAAATCTCTGCATATGGTTCGTATTTGGGTTATGCAAATATGACCACATTAGTGAATTTCGCCGTAGGCTCAAGTGGCCACCCATCCGACTTAGCCGGAATACTCATATCCTATCACTTCTTTACAAAACTCTTAAAGAGAGGTAGGGCATAACGGGTTTCCCGTTCGAATTCGGAGCTGCCCGACTGGGGCAGGACCTCTACCTTACAGAAGTCCGTAGCCAAATAAGACAATTTTTTGTGTTGTGTTCCTACGCGGTGAATAAGGTTTCCAGTAATGAGCTCCTTGGGGAGGGGGGAGGATTGTTACATTGTGTTGGAAGCAGAGGGATTAAACCCATTATGCTGCAAACACACTATAACTCTCCAAACACAAAGTGGCAACGCGCAAGTGATACTTCGGTATCGTAAACGTAAATAGGCTACGGTAACCGTTTCCCAACAGGTCGGCCGTATGCTTGTTTGCCACTCTTGTTGTATAAAAAAAAAACGTTGTTTGATCCTAGAGCCCCAAATACCTTCAAGAACGCTTTGAATTTCTTTTTTCCAACCTGCACCTACTCCGTAAAACCAGGGAACTCTTCCCTAAAACTCCTACCTTCACTTCTTCTTCCTATTCCAAATCCTTCACTGCGCAAGCTGTCCGTCTTTTTTTTTTTTATATACAACAAGAGTGGCAAACAATTTTACAAGATTTTTTTTACAGAGCCGTGGTGGCCGAGTGTTTCGAGCAGTTGCCTGCGACGCAAAGGTCGCAAGTTCGAATCCCGACTGTACCAATGAGTTTTTCTGAACTTAAGTACAGTGATTAGTCACACTAATGAGCTTTACGCAGAAGGAAAACATCGAGAGGAAACCTACATACGTCTGAGAAGAAATTCTAAGGCGTATGTATAGTCGTGCTTGAGTAACGGCGATGGACTCGCCATCTGTCACGTTGGCACCTAATATACCTCTGCCTACCCCTTCGGGGACCCTTGTGGGAAGGCGTGAGGATATATATATTACAAGACAAAATATAAGATTCTGATGTAAATAAATATTGTAATGGCAATAAATTGCATGGCAATTAAATGTTCCTCTTGCAAACAGTTATGTATATGCAAAAATTATAAAAATAAGATCGGAGGGTTTGTTTCGCCGTTTTTTTCTCCTAACAGGTATTTTCTTGGGAACGGTGGTAAAGGAAATGTTATTTACTAGACGTGACCGCGACTTCGTCCTCGTGAAAGTTAACAAAAAAAAGAGATTCTTAAATAAATGTAGTCTAAGTTACTCCTTTTTACATCAGCTAAATCGGTGCTGCCGTTTTAGAGATTAGCCGGAACAAGCAGGCAGACAAAATATTTTTTACCGTATAATATATCCATCCAAATATATAATAAGTTCCTTGTGGAATACTTGTTGTCTTTCTTGTACCAACACGATGTGACTCTGTATACTGTTGTCAACAGGCAACTGCCTGGTAATAGCGGCAGTGCTATGCTCCTCCAAACTGCGCAGCGTGACGAACTTGTTCATCGTGTCGCTGGCGGTCGCTGACCTCCTGGTGGGGCTCGCCGTGCTGCCCTTCTCTGCCACCAGAGAGGTGTTTGAGGTAACCAATACTTATAGTAATAACTAGCTTATCCCCGCGGCTTCACCCACGTGAAGAACGACGAAGATGACTTCGAAAAAGTACCTTATGTATTTTCCTGCTGGAATCGGTTCAGCCGCTATACCGTGAAAGAGCATCATACTTTATATATATTTCAGGATTAAAAAGTAGCCTATGTCCTATTCCTAGGTATAAGCTATCACCCTTTCAACTTTCAGCGAAATCGGTTCAGCCTTTTGGCCGTGAAACAACCGCAAACATCCAAACTTACAAACTTTCACATTTATAATATTAGTAAGAAGTATGGTAGGATAATAATATTTTATATTCTTTATTGTACACACACACATATAAAAACAAATAGGATGACAAAAAAACAAAGAACAACATGTAATTGGCACAAATAGGCGGCCTTATCGATCTCTTCTAGGCAACCAAGTGAAGAGAGAAAACCGTGGTGGCCGAGTGGTTCGAGCAGTTGCCTGCGACGCAAAGGTCGCAAGTTCGAATCCCGACTGTACCAATGCGTTTTTCTTTGCTTAAGTACAGTGATTAGTCACACCACGAGCTTTACGGTGAAGGAAAACATCGAGAGGAAACCTGTGTGTCTAGTAAGTTAGTAAGTAAGTTAGCCTAGGCCCCTGAGCTTGGGGGCCTAGGGCACGGTAGCTACGCCGCTGAGCAGGACGCACCATGGGGTTCTAATAAGAGTGACATAAATGAACCCTACCTACCCCAAAGGATCACTTTCAAGCCCACATCACCTTGCAATTGCTTTAAAACCAAGCTTAGATTCGTGGTCAAAATTCTCGTGTGTAATATAGAGAGTACCCTTAATTAAGTTACCGCTAAGTTCTTAGTGAAAGGGTCTGAGGCTTTGTGCTTACTCTAAGTAATGGATAAGGAGTTGATTAGTAAATAACCTTCATTATACGTCCTTAGTTGCAACTTACCTACGGCCACTTGTTAGCTAACGTATATCTATAATATAGTATATATATATATGTTATATATATATATATATATAATATATAGTATATATATATATATATATATGTATATATATATATGCCTAATTAACATGCACACTATATAAATAAATAAATACCTGGGACAATTCCACACAAACTGACCCATTCCCAAATTAAGCAAAGCTTGTGTTATGGTAACTAGACAACGATATATTTACTTATATAGATAGATATATACTTAAATGCATATGACATCCAAGACTAAGGTACAAATATTCGTGTTCATCACACAAATATCTGCCCTCAACGTGGTTCGAACCCGCGACCTCAAGTTTCGCAGTCAGAAGCTCTAACCACTAGACCAGACGGTCGTCAAAATCGAACAGGTCGTCAACATGCACACTATATTATTAATATGAATGTTTAATGTGTAATGATGTTCATTCCTCTTCCATGCAAACATTACATATCGGAATTAGATGAAATTTGGCACAAGGATATATTGGATACAGGATTTATTTATTTATAGGTGCAACAACACACATATTAATGATGGCTATGCATGGCAATGAATTGCTCCTCTTGTACAGAGTTTATATATGTAACTACCCCTACGTAAAAGGGAACAAATGTTAACAAAGCAAACCGTGGAGTTTGTTTCGCCGTTTCTTCTCCTGGCAGGTATTTTTTCTTGGAAACGGTGGTAACTTTAGTTTATATTAAATATGTGACTGAACGTCACAACAGTTTATATTAAATAAGTGTTCCCTGTGTCCCTTACGTTGAATAAAATATTTTGATTTTGATTTTTGATTTTGATTAAATATTCAAGTATTCAAGTACACTTAAACATAAAAATATAGTCCGGATATGTGTATCAATGAGAGGCATACACAACATTCACTTTACATAGCCACATATTTTTATAACGAAAAAAGAAGTATAATAAAAAAGCCGTGGTGGCCGAGTGGTTCGAGCAATTGCCTGCGACGCAAAGGTCGCAAGTTCGAATCCCGACTGTACCAATGTGTTTCTGAACTTAAGTACAGTGATTAGTCACACCACGAGCTTTACGGTGAAGGAAAATATCGAGAGGAAACCTGCATACGTCTGAGAAGTTTCGTTTGAGAGCTTTTTTGGTTTTCTTTTCTGTTCTTTCATCTGTCACATTGGCACCTAATATACCTCTGGCGGAAAGTGGGTGTGTGAGTATTACCTATACACCTCTGCCTACCCCTTCGGGGACCCTTGTGGGAAGGCGTGAGGATATATTATTTATATTATTATAAGTATAATAAAATAAGTATAGAGACCTATATATATAATACATAGATCTCTATGTGACCCATTTTTCTGAACTGAAATACAGTGATTAGTCACACCACGAGCTTTACAGTGAATGAAAATATCGAGTGGAAACCTGAATAGGTTTGAGAAGATTCAATGTCGTATGTATAGTCGTGCTTGAGAAACGGCGATTTATGGGCTTGCCAATTTTCACGTTGGCACCTAAAATATATCTAAGGCACACACACGCACCTCTACCACCTTTACACCTTTTTCCTACCCCTTTGGGATCTCTTGTGGGAAGGCGTGAAGACATATATAGAACATATGCTTTGGGTCAATCCTTCAAATAAAAATCTATCCTTATGCCAAATTTCATCCAAATCCGCTAAGCCATTCTGGCGTGAGTGAGTAAACGGACATCATCAAAAACTTTCACAATTACGTATAATATTCATCCAATTTCCCTACAAACGGATCTGAAACGAACAAACAGATGTAAGCAATTGAATCCTCGTATAAATCAGAGCTAGCCAGTGCGTGTTGGTCCAATTGCTAACGATGTCCTTTTCTTGTTAACCACCGTATCGTTTATAATGTGAGGTGCTGATTCTGATTGTGTACATACTATTCATAAGAACAGTAATTAAGCAAAAAAAGCAAAAGTGTGTGCAAGAAGAGGCGGAGGAAGGCCACGTTCCAACTACCTGGATCAAATAGATCGGACTCTGAAGGACGGGAACGTTAAGAGTACTCGAAACCGACGAGCATGTATGAAGAGACTGATGAATGTGGACGAAGCGAAAGAGGTATTTAAGTCTAGAGAGAACTGGCGCTCTATACTCTCTGCCTACCCCGTTAGGGACTTGGCGTAATGATATGTATGTATGTAGTAATTAAGATTCATGATCACATTGAAACGGCACATTGTATTTATATAGATACTAGTTGCCCCGCCCAGCTCCGCTTGGGTGAAAAACTAAAAGCATCGGACCCAGTGACGCCACCTATCGGGTTTAATTGTAAATCTAAATTATTCTCGAATGCACCTGAAGAAAATTTCATTAAAGTCGGTCCAGTAGTTTACGATTCTCTATAGGACGTACAGACCAACATTCATTTCTATGTATATATAGATATTAGAAAGGATGAGTGATAAAATACTGACGAAACTATATAATGCGAAAGTGTATGGAGAAATAGGCAGAGGAAGACCACGTTCTAACTAACTAGATCAAATTGTTCGGCCACTCAAGAACGGGAACGTCAAATAGTACACGAAACCAGAAAGCATGTATGAATGGACTGATGAGTATGGATAAAAAGGTAGGGGGAGAGAGTGGAGCGCCAGGCTCTAGAGCTACGGACCTCTTTCGCTTCATCTATATTCGTTACTCTCTTCATACGACAAGCATGTCATGTCATTGATAATATGTAAGTTTTTAAGTTGTATTTTTTTATATTGTTAAGTAGTTAATTAATGATATTTCTTTTAAAATCGTATTGGTATACTGTAAGGATGTTAATGTGGATAAATAAATGTTTCCTGTCAGGTTACTTCTCGATGTTTTCCCTAACCGTAAAGCTCGTGGTGTGTTTAATCACAGTTCCTAAGTTCAGAAACAACTTATTGGTACAGTCGGGATTCGAACATGCTATCTTTGTGTTGCAGGCGACTCAAACCACGGCTTACTTTTTTTTAAATATATTTATTAAAAAGAAAATTCATTGTTCCGCTGGAGTTGACCTACTGTCGCTAATGTTTTCTATGCCAGCACACCTACCGAAATTAATGTTTAGTCACGCATACGATTCGATAACAGTAATTTACGACTTAAAAACTGTGCATTAGGAGATTTTATCGTCGCGTATTTTGACGTATGGTTTTTTTATGAAGCTTATGAATCATGTTTTGTGTTTGATTATCAAAATATGTAATGGAACTTTCCATCAAAATATCCCTACGATCGTTAACGACCAAGGTACGCTTCCAAAGATTCATTAGCGACGGCAACGCGCGCGTGATAGACATCACTAGTGTTACCAGCATCCATAGGCGAAGGTAAATACTTGCCCCCAATACGAAGCGACTGCTTATTTGCCACTATTATGGTATAAAAGAAAAACAGTTACACACTTTCCTCCAAAAGGGTAGGCAAGGATTCATACGACAAGCATGTCATATTTCCTGTCAGGTTTCCTCTCGATGTTTTTACTTCACCGTAAAGCTCGTGGTGTGACTAATCACTGTACATAAGTTCAGAAAACTCATTGGTACAGCTGGGGTTCGAACTTGCAATCTTTGTGTTGCAGGCAACTACTCGAACCACTCGGCCACCACGGCCGTAACAATAAACTAGTAATGTAGAATCTAACAACATTTTTATTTTTGTGTGTATTGTAATAGCTTTAGAAAAAAATACAATCTTGCTTAGGTAACGGCGATGGACTCGCCATCTCCCACGTTAGCACCTAAAATATATCTCTGGCGGAAAGTGGGTGGGCACTATCTCTATACTTCTGCCTTGCCCTTCGGGGCCCTTGTGAGGATATATCGTTATAGCAGATATTGATGGTAGCGAGTAAATTATTAAAGAGAAAAATAAGGTCGACTTATTTTTTTTTATTTCTTCAATTAATTGTGCCCAATCACATATTAGAGTAGCTGGTCTATTTTCGGAGACATCCTGAATTACAAGATATTATAACTTGGGTAATCAGACACTTCGGTGCAGGTAACAGCTGTCACTCAGGTTTGGAAGCCTTCGCAAATTAATTTCGACCGTACCATTACTGAAATAGAGTTGCATTTATAAATGAGACGAGAGAATATAATTTAGAATTTCACTCTAAACCTTAAAGTCAAAGAGGTAGATATAAATTTTGAATGACAGTTTATGTTTTCTTTTCAAAGAAACACACAATTTAATATGAAGTCTATGACATGGCGATAAGGTTGCATTTCCCTTTCAATGTCAACGTGTGTAGTCGTTATTAAGCCGGCCCGGCCGTGAATGGCTATTTCGAGCCTTTTGTCCTTATTAAGCATTAAAAAGGGGTTATTTTCGTATCGAAACTTGAGTCTGAGAAACTAGGTCATTTGCATGTACGTAGATACCTGAAAAGCTTGATTATATATCACTGTCGAAATGACACTGAACCATACATTCATACATTTAAATAAAAAAGTAAAAGATACGTGTAAGCGTTGGGTCGTATACACATTTTAACGGCCGTCTGGTCTAGTGGCGTGTCCGCCGCCGTTACTCAAGAACGACTATACATACGACTTTGAATTTCTTCTCAAACGTATGTATGTTTCCGATCGATATTTTCCTTCATCATAAATGTAGTCGTATGACCAATCACTGTACTTAAATTCAGAAAATAGCTTTGGTACAATCGGGTTCGAGATTGCAACCTTTGTATTGCAGGCAACTACGTGAACCACTCGGCCACCACGGCTCGTGGCTATTCACGGCGAGCATAGTCTTTCAAGTGTAATTATTATTTGCTAAGAGCGCGCTTAAATTAAAACTGTGGCATCCACGAAGACGCGCCCCACCAATATCTAGTAGAGGGGGTCGCGAGAAGCGGGAAGTATGACCCGACTCTATTAATTGTAGTGTGCGTGTGCACTCATAGGTACTCAGTGTGTACCTACGCTACTCAAACATTAGTGAAATGTTGCACACTACACTATAAACTATGAGGACGAATAGTGGGGCACGTCTTCGTGGATGGCACTATATATAACACTGCATCTTTTTAATTATATATGACAAATTACACTACACTGTTCAACATGTTTGAATAAGTCGTTAGTCACTTTACAATAAGCACTAAAGCAACAGGCTACCTACCCTTGGGTCACGTGATACATTATATATTTGCCAAACCAGTACCTTTGATGTACGTACAAAGACCCGTTAAAAGTACACGCTCAGTTCGGATCGAAAGCAATCGGCTTAGGCATCGAATGGTAGCGATTGGTGATATACATATAGATATTAAGGTGATAGGCTATATGTTACGTGTGCACGTAAAGGGCTCGTACCTATTTCTGTAGCTCATATAATCAGTATTTTTATATTGAAAGTGTGGTTGGCCTGCAACACAAAGACTGCAAGCTCGATTACCGATTGTAGCAATGAGTTTCATGAAGGAAGTTTTAGAGGAAATTATATGACGTATGTATAGTCGTGCTGGAGAAACGGCGAAGGACTCGCCATTTGACACGTTGGCACCTAAAATATAACTCCGGCGGTAAGAGGGTAGATCTACACACCTCTGCCTACCGCTTCGGAGGCCGTTGAGCTTTTAAATATGTAAATAGTGATTCAAGATGAAGGTTTATATGATATATTTGAATATATATAATATAGTTTTAGTGTTCAAGGAAGCGGAGCAGTTATCTTATTAATGAATTTACCGCGAGTGAAACTGCGGCGTACACTATAGCTATCTATACAAGCTATTGATCTTATTATTTCATTAATAGCAGACACTCTTATGAATATAAGTAAAGAAAGATTGACGAAACAGATATACAAAGCAAAAGTGAGTGCAAGAAGAGGCAGAGGAAGACCACGTTTCAACTACCTGGATCAAATAGATCGGACGCTCAAGGACGGGAACGTCAAGAGTACTCGAAACCGACGAGTATGAAGAGACTGATGAATGTGGACGAAGCGAAAGAGGTATGTAAGTCTAGAGAGAACTGGCGCTCTATACTCACTGCCTACCCCGTAAGGGGTTCGGCGTGATGATATGTATGTATGTGTGAAATTGATTTGCTACAATTTGGATGCTGTGGTTGCCGAGTGGTTCGAGTTTCTGCAAGTTCGATTCCCGACTGTGCCAATAAATTTTTCTGAACACACCTTTCTTGATTAACTCCACGCTGTACCCACTAGGGAAAACCTCAACGGAGAGTTCAAGGAAAGGTCTTCTCGAAAATGTTTATTGACTATCACCATCATCACCATCATATCATCAGGCCAAGTCCCTAACGGGATAGGCAGAGAGTATAGAGCGGCCGTTATCTCTGGACTAGCATAGCTCTTTCGCTTCGTCCACATTCATCTGTCTCTTCATACATGCTCGTCGGTTTCGAGTACTCTTGACAATCACCCCTTCGATATTGCGATTGATGGGCAATAGAATAGAATAGAATAGAATAGAATATTTTTATTTCAGACCGGAGTCCATATAAGTTATTGGCCAGTGGCCAGTTATTATAATCTCACGCAATACGCCGCGTGAGATTATAATAACTGGCCACTCTCCAGCCTCCCTGTGCTAAATATTTTATTGTGTTCCTGCGTTGAATTACGTTCCTTGACGAAGCGAAGCCAGCCTTCATATACACTAGAAGTGCCTTAAGGTTTCATCCTCTTACAGATTATTGGTGGATTTTTTCTTGGATTGAAACATATCCTGTGTGCTAATCAAGCTAATAATCTTTCTCTGTGCCAAATTGTATCCCATTCCATCGGAGCGCTCTTGCTTGATTAAGAACAAACATTTTAATAAATTAATATGTATATTAGAGATTATGTATATTAGAGTAGGTATATAGGGCCGTGGTGGCCGAGTGGTTTGAGCAGTTGCCTGCGACGCAAAGGTCGCAAATTCGAATCCCGACTGTACCAACAGTACTTAAGTACAGTGATTAGTCACACCAAGAGCTTAACGGTGAAGGAAAACATCGAGAGCAAAACCTGCATACGTCTGAGAAGAAATTCAAAGGCGTATGTATAGTCGTGCTGTAGTAACGGCGATGGACTCGCCATTTGTCACGTTGGCACCTAATATACCTCTGGTGGAAAGTGGGTGTGTGGGTATTACCTATACACCTCTTTCTACCCCTTCGGGGACCCTTGTGGGAAGGCGTGAGGATATATATATATATATATGTATATACATATTTTTTTTATATGTATGATGAGTAAGTATGTAGGCAATAGTAGATTCCATTATTTCTTTTGCGAAGTAATTTTATATAATATATATATCCTCACGCCTTCCCACAAGGGTCCCCGAAGGGGTAGGCAGAGGTGTATAGGTAATGCCCACACACCCACTTTCCGCCAGAGGTATATTAGGTGCCAACGTGACAGATGGCGAGTCCATCGCCGTTACTCGAGCACGACTATATTTTTTTTTTTTTTTTTATTTAAATCCTTTATTGTACACACACATCTACAAAAACAAATAGGATGACAAAAAACAGAGAACAACATGTAGTACGCACAAATAGGCGGCCTTATCGCAAAAGCGATTTCTTCCAGGCAACCAAGTTAGAGAGAAAAGAAATAGAGAAAAAAGAAAAAGGTAGGTGTGATAGTTTAGCGGATGAAATATACACAATTACTATAATATACATACACTAAGCAATATAAATAAATAAATACGATACATATAACTACTTTATATATATATATATATATATATACTTACAATAAAATATACATAAACATTATATATTAATAAATTATGAAGAGAAATAGTGTTCAAATAAAAGTTTCTTAAAGGAGTTCAATGTCTTTGCCAGTCTGATGTTCTGGGGTAGCGAGTTCCATAGACGAACAGCTTGCGCAGGGAAGGATTTGGAATAGGAAGAAGAAGTGAAGGTAGGAGTTTTAAGGATGAGTTCCCTGGTCTTACGGAGTAGGTGCAGGTTGGAAAAAAGAAATTCAAAGCGTTCCTGAAGGTATTTGGGGGCTCTAGGATCAAATAAAGGTTTGTAAAGAAGTGATAGGATATGAGTATTCCGGCGAAGTCGGATGGGTAGCCACTTGAGCTTACGGCGAAATTCAGTAATGTGGTCATATTTGCGTAATCCAAATACGAACCGTATGCAGAGATTTTGAAGGCGCTCAAGTTTATTAAGATGCTCCTCGGTAAGGTCAAGATAGCTGACGTCAGCATAGTCAAGGATAGGAAGGAGCAATGCGTGGGATAGCGCAATTTTAGCGTCTATAGGCAAGAAATTACGTAGGCGTCTGAGGGACCCCGCGGCAGCAAACATCTTCCGTCCTACCTCTGCAACCTGAGGTGCCCATGATAGTGTTTTGTCAAGAAGAATACCAAGATCCCTGACTACATCACTATAGGGTATTATAACACCGTCAAAAGAGATAGTCGGCATCCGTTCCCACCCCACCTGGGCCATCAGTCTACTCGAACCAATAATTATGGACTGAGATTTCGAAGGATTTACTTTGAGCCCGTAATTCCTGCTCCAGTCAGATATCAAATCCAGATCCATGTTAGTAGCTCTGATAGCACAGGGGAGAGAAGAAGGAGACGCTTGTGTGTCGATCTGGAGATCGTCTGCATATAGGTGGTAAGATGAAGTGATATTGAGAGTGATAGATTTAATAAATATCGAGAAAAGAAGTGGAGATAAGACGCCACCTTGTGGGACGCCTGCAGACGTAAAACACCAAGACGATATTCTATCATCCAGGCTTATACGCTGCCTGCGTCCGAACAAGTAACTTCGAAACCAGTCAATTACCGTTGGAGATACGTTAAGGGAACCTAGTATGGCAAGCAGTATGTCGAAATCGACGGTGTTGAATGCATTGCTGAAATCTAGCAGCGTCAGGATTGTCAGCTGTGATTTTTCCATGCCAGCACGTATATCATCAGTGACTTTAACCAAGGCCGTAGTGGTACTAGGGCCTGGTTGGAAGCCAGATTGGAAGGGATTGAGGAGGCTATGTTGTGCCAAGTGCGTACTTAACTGCTTGTAGACTAGCTTTTCCAACACCTTGGACAGGAAAGGTAGGATAGAAATAGGTCGATATTCGGAAAAAGATATAGGGTTATTTTTTTTAGGAAGTGGAATGATTTGTGCATCCTTCCAAAGAGTTGGAAAGGAGCTAGAGGAGATGGAAGAATTGAAGATATGGGAGATAATAGGGGTGAGGAAATCTAAAAGAGGAAGGACCATCTTGCGGCTGATATCGTCACATCCGACAGCGTTGGAGGCAATGAAAGATATTTCCTTCTTAACGTCACAATCAGTAAATTGACTAAATGAAAAAGTTGGACTGATGGGAGTTGAAGAACCTGAGACATGGCTTAGCGTGTTAGTTTTAGTGGTAGCATCAAAATGTGCTACCGAAGAGAAATGGAGGTTTAAGGCATCTAAGTCCAAATTATTTGAGGTGGAAACATGTTTTTGCTTACCAACTCCCAGAGTCCGCAAGAACTTCCAAACGTTAGCTGGAGTGCTGTCTTCAATAGATTTATGAATATGGCGTCGTTGGGCGTCCCTACACATCCTATTGCAGAGATTCCTGACCTGCCTATATTTTTCGCGATATTTTTCAGGGTTTGCCTTATATTTTAATGTTTTAATGGTATTCTTCTTGGCTTGTAAGGTCTTTATTTCATCATTGAGCCAAGGCGCTGGAAGGTGTTTCACCCTAACAGGTCTGACCGGAGCATGTGCATCGTACAGGTTGGTGAGTAGTGAGTTGAAGATATTAACCTTCTCGTCAACTGAATCTACGTGCCTGATGCCATCCCAGTCAATTTCCTGTGCGTCCCTCAGAAGCTGGTCCTGGTCTATAGCGCCAAAGTTGCGCTGTAGGAGAATTCTAGGCTTGTTCTTTGGCGGACGGATCTTGTAGGAAAGAAAGATAAGATCATGAAAAGAGAAAGCATCAGCTGTGCATTGACCATGTGTGGCCACATGGTCAAGCGAAGATACAAGAGTAAGGTCAAGTAGAGAAGGTTCACATTGTGGGAAAAAATGAGTAGCAGCAGAAGGGAGAATATGAAGATTGGTGGAGTTAATTATAGATTTAAACTGCGTCGCTCTATTATCCCTTTTCAATAAACAAGTATTAAAATCACCCATAATTAAAGTGTGCTCATAGACAGGAACAATGTTTTCTAATAGCACCTCAAAAAAAGGGAAATAATTGATATGTAGGGAAGGGCAATAAAATACACCTACCAGGGTTTTCCTGCCAGAGAGCAAGATTTCAAGAAAAAGATATTCAGATCCGTCCGAGGATTGGGACTGAGAGGATGTAGTAACTATGCTGAATGGGATATAGTCTCTGAGATAAATGGCCACCCCCCCACCCCTTCTTCCTGTTCGATCATGACGTATCAACTGAAAGCCGGGGAGCGAGTAAGAAGTCGAGGGCAGGCAGGGCTTCAGCCATGATTCTGAGACAAGAATTGCGTGAATATTCTTATTACTGAATGAAGTCAGCATATCTGGATAATGTGCCGGAATACTTTGTGCATTGATATGCACTACATTGAAATTTTTAGGAACATCTTTGAAATGGGAGTACAAGGAGTCACACAGAGATAGAGTTGGGATGCTACGAAAGCTGTCATCGCTCATTAGACTTTCATCAGACATAGATAAATAATCTTCATTAAAACTAACATCAGAAACAGACATCACAAATTATATATATATATAATAAATAAATAACTAACTGTTATACTAAAAACAATCAATAGGCTTCATATTATCCGCCAGCAGCAATAAGTAACATAAAACATTAAATCAAGTATTTTTGTATAAAAATTTTCAACAGAAAGCATTAGTATTATGCGTAAGCGTATTATGGCAACACAATACAGATCCAGACGTCAAAAAAACGATATGACAGTAAAGTAACTGTCAGTAAGCAGCTGTCAGTCATTGCTTGTTTTGATGAAAGGCGTCAAATAAATGTAAGGTACTTTCCGAATTGTAGCATGAAATTAAAAACAAATTATTGAGAATAAAGTGGGTAAAAGTAAAACTTGATGTAATAGTGAAGTAAGTTAGATACATATGTACATGCAGAACGTATTCACGAGCTCAAGATCAAAGTGTGCATATATACCTATTTAGTTAAGAAAAATGGATTCGAAAAGTACTTCACACTCACCCGCTTACCTTCCCGAAACAGATTCAGAAGCAGAATTAAAATTACTAACAGAATTCACTAATAGTTGGAACATTTGTTAGAGTACCACACACTTCAGGGAATGAAAACTATTTTCTTGCCGCTCTCTTTGGCCTCACAGTCTTGGAAGGCCCTACAGGAACACTTGTGGTGATGCACGTCTCTGCAGGCTTCCATAGCTTATCGAGTCCGTCCATGGTAGTGACTCTGCGACGAGTGCCGTCAGGTCCCAAGATAATAATGGAGCCATCCCGTGTCCAGCACTTCTTGACACCATAGCGTTCGCGGGCCTCCATAAACACGGCATGGCGAACTTTTGTCAAGAATTCTGAGAGGGTGATGCCTGTGCCTTTAAGGGACACCTTAGTGAACCAAATCTTGTCCCGTTCAGATGAATCCCTGAATTTGACTACAATGGGTCTAGCCTCGGTTCCCGGTGGCCCCATACGATGGCAGCGACTGATGCTAGTGCTGTTATATATATATACTATACATACGCCTTTGAATTTCTTCTCAGACGTATGCAGGTTTCCTCTCGATGTTTTCCTTCACCGTAAAGCTCGTGGTGTGACTTATCACTGTACTTAAGTTCAGAAAAACTCATTGGTACAGGCGGGATTCGAACTTGCGACCTTTGCGTCGCAGGCAACTGCTCGAACCACTCGGCCACCACGGCTCTTGTTTTTAAGTAATTTTAGTTATAATAATAATAATATATCCTCACGCCTTCCCACAAGGGTCCTCGAAGGGGTAGGCAGAGGTGTATTATTATAGAGGTGTAATTTTAGTTTGTCATTTATATATAAAGATATAGCTATGTATCATATGTATCTACTTCATAACAATCTAGTTGAAATATTTTCAAATCAAACCTTCTTCTATTAACTCCATAATGCTACTTTATGAGCCATACTTTCTGTTTCTTAATAATTTCTGAACTGAAGTACGCCGATAAAGCTTTGCGGTTAATAAAAAAAGTTTGCAGTTAAAAATAAAAACCGATATGCGGGGTCTCCTAAAACAGGCATCCCTTGCTTAAAAGGAGATTGATCACAAGATTAGGTAAAAATAAATACTTTGTGAGTAAATAGACATTTATTATTATTAAATAATATTGTAATTAGCTTAATTCCGCTTCAATGTACGCTATGGAAGTTATCAACGCGGGAATTCGTCAAAGCTTTGTAAACGGTAAATTATACCTACTATAACACGTACCTATTAAATCACATTGACAATTAATTAATATGTTAGGTTTAACAGCTTAAAGAGTATTAATTAATCACGATAACATCGCGAACTGTACCTTCTGTAGAGGCTATAGAGGGGAACCTGTATACGTTTGAGAAGAAATTCTAAGACGTATGAGAGTAGAGCACCATTTCTCTCTGTACTAACAGACCTCAGAAATAGATAGTGCTTTGTCACACCTCTGCCTACACCCTGGGGATCCTTGTAATAAGACGTGAAGATACAAGAAAATTCGATAAAACTTTTAAAATAGAAATAAGCTAAGTTTACGCTTAAACGTATTTAATAAATATATATATATATGCTATCGACTCGCAGTTTTGTAGCTTAATCACGCTGAGTTGTTGTTTAGGTGTCATCATTGCAGATTGCCTATCCATCGCTGTTTCTCAAGCACGACTAAACGCAAGACTTTCGCCTTAAGCGTGTGCAGGTTTTTCTGTAAATTTTTCTCTTCACCCTCATACTCGTGGTGCAACTCAACCATCATTGAACCTAATAAAAATTCTTACAACTTGCGGTGCGAGTTCGATTTAACGCGATTAATTTAGAAACCTTCTGTATACATTTAAAAAGCGGGTAATAATTGAGTTACTTGTGGACTAATTTGAAGAGCACTTCACCAAAAGTTAAAAACCCAAAGCGCAAAGGTCGTCCGAATTGATTCATTTATTATTTAATTACTTACCCAATAACCTGGCCCTTTTTATTTTAAGCCTTAAACTTTGTCCTATAAGGCAAAAAGTCCATTGAACGAGTTCATAAGTATCTGACTAAATTTAAACGACTTGGGGTTATAAACGATACGTCTCATTAAAACGTCTCTCTCAATTTTGTTTAAGGGTGACTTTTTAAATTGGAGGCATTAACCGTTTTGGCAATGAGTAGATAAGATTAGAGATTATTTTTTATTAACAAAGTGAATTCTATTCTAAATTATTGTACCGTCATCTCAACCCCATACCTCAGAACCGCAAAGGTGTTGCATCGCGCGCCTTCAAAGGAACTCCTTTGAAGGACTCATGTCCATAGTGTTAGAATACAAGATAACTTAATAAATAGTGTTAGTAATAAGGCTACCTACGTTACAAACGGTATGGATCCTTACTCAGTGACGCAGCAGAGCGGCCAATATTAATAGACCAATATTTTAAGCTTGTTAGTATAGACAGGCGGATCGATTTATTTTTACGTAAATGTATGTTAATTAGCATTAATCTCGGGCGCATGTGTCGCATCCGTCGTGTACTGATTTCCCTTACTATTAAGTCTCATTCCGAAATGTCTAAAACATGAATGAGATAAGAATGTTTGTACATTTAATGCAGTTTACTTATACCATATTTACATAAATATCTTCGCAGCATCCCATATGGGTCCCCGAGGGGTAGGCAGAAGCTCAGAAGCAAGACTTCTAACACATATACCCACTTTTTGCGGGAGTTATATTTTAGGTTCCAACGTGAGAGATAGCCAATCTATTGCCATCACTCAATCACGACAGTTCAGGTTCTAGGTATTTTACTTGACCGTAAAGCTCGTGGTGTAACTAATCACTGTAGGTTAGTTTTCGTTCACATATGTTTTTCAGTGAGTTGAATTTGAAAAATGTTGTTCCTACTTTTACCGAAACTCATAATCAAATAAATGATTTATATATTCTCTACAATTAACAAAATTATAAAACTCGAACGCAACTCTCTCGAGCGGTCCCGCTTTCGCGTGTGGTTTAGTGAAAGTGAGTTCAGTTAGTAGTGTTATTATACCCGACTATCGGGCCAGTTCCGTTGCGACACATGCTGCTTATCTACACAGCGACGACATAAAGCATATTTTGTATGTATTGCGGTTAATGTTATTACGTCACATTTGTAAAGTAAATTCCTTTACATTGAAAATGGAATTATCATGAACCAACTGTACTATCTCTGAAAACGATGTACCGAAAACACAGGTCTTATAAAATTCCAACATACTATTCCAATATTACCTAAGCACCACTTCGTACCCTTTCTAAGACCCTGTTGGGGAGAAATATTCGAATAATATTACATGCATTATCAACACGCCGAGCCCCTCACGGGGTATGCAAGAGCATAACACCAGTCTAGATTTATATGTTACGCACAACGCGGTTTCAAAGGCCTATCCTTCCGCGAAAGCTGTGAATGAAGCTCCTCGCTGAGGTTTTCCCTAAAGGGTATAGTTCAAGGGGAAGTTCAAGGAGGGTGCGAAAAGATTCCAGCAGGGTCTGTACCGCTGCTGTTGCAAGTATTATTAGGTGGCAGTAATCGCTTACCATCCAGCGGAACGGGTGATTGATTGCTTTAATACCAGCTTTAATATTATACATGTATTGTACGTATTATTCACGTGATGATAATGGTAGAATAGTCCTTGTCATTTTCTCTTGTTTAAGTCTGTTTGCATTCATGTCCTCTTATAAATCTATTACTATTATATCTTAAGACTATACCGCCCTGGTGACCGAGTGGTTCGAATCCCGACTGCACCAATGAGTTTTTCTGAACTTATGTACAGTGATTAGTCACACCACGAGCTTTACTGTAAAGGTAAACATTGAGAGGAAACCTGCATATGTATGAGAAGAAATTCAAAGTCGTATGTATAGTCGTGCTTGTGTTACGGGGACGGACTTGCCATATGTCACCTTGGAACCTAAAATATATATGTAATTCAGGGAAGGCGTGAAGACATAAGCTATATATAAATATTCCTTTAACTTACAGATATGGATATTCGGCGACGTGTGGTGCTCAGTATGGCTAGCAGTGGACGTTTGGATGTGCACGGCGTCGATCCTGAACCTGTGCGCCATATCGCTGGACCGGTACGTGGCCGTAACTCGGCCGGTCAGCTACCCCAGCATTATGAGCCGGAGGCGGGCGAAGATCCTCATTGCTGGCCTGTGGGTGCTTTCGTTCGTCATTTGTTTCCCCCCACTGGTGGGCTGGAAGGATAAAAAGGTAAGCAGTTGTCTAATGAACTCACAAACAGCATGTGTAAGAATTCACGTCTACAAGGATCCCCGAAGGATAAGGCAGGGGTAACTCGCTCTTTCCACTGGAGATTTTAACGGCGATGGACTCGTCACCTGTCACGATGGTACCAATTTTTTTTAAATTATATGTCTCGCGAAAAGTTGGTATTACCTCTGCTACATTTGGAGACCCTTAAGGGATGGGTGTGAAGAAATATTATTATTATATTTAGATGCATGACGGCGAGTCCATTGCCGTTCCTCAATGACAACTATACTTGGAATATTATGATCTCAAACGTATGCAGGTTTCCTCTCATTATTAGTATCAGTATTCTTGACGTTGTCCTTCACCGTGAAGTTCCTAGGGTTAATAATCACTGTCTGAAATACTTAAGGTTGGAAAACCTCGTTGGTGCAGTCGGGATTCGCACTTGCAATTTTTGTGTTGCAGGCAACTTAATGCAGTCTTTCCATAAACCTAACATACATATATACAATGCTTCATTCCTCAGCCAGAAGAAGCACATCTTAAGGAAGGCTGGTCCCCCGACCCCCCATGTCCGTGGACCTGTGAGCTGACCAACGACGCAGGCTACGTGGTGTATTCGGCCCTCGGGTCCTTCTACATCCCCATGTTTGTGATGCTGTTCTTCTACTGGAGGATCTACAAAGCTGCCGTCAGAACCACCAAGGCCATCAACCAGGGTTTTAGGACTACTAAAGGTGATTTACTTTGAAATATGTTTTTTATTCTCCGCGAAGTCTACGTTACGCGTACTAATTAATGTGGATGAAGCGAGAGCTGGGAATAGGTAAAAATATCCTCACAAACTTTTACATTATATATTTGACGGCCGTCTAGTCAGAGCTCCTGACTCCGAAACTTGAGGCCACGGTTCGATTCCCGCTCATGGCAGATATTTGTGTGATTACCACGAGTATATGTACTTTAGTCTTAGATGTCCTTTGTATTTATATATATATATATATATATATATATATTTAATTATGTATAATATTGTTGTCTAGTTCCCATAGCACAAGCTTGGTTTGGGGCTAGGTCATTTTATGTTGACAGTACATATCATTTTTCACCATCAGGTTTATACACACATATAACTCTGCCTACCCCTTCGGATACCCTTGGGCGTGAAGGTATGTTAAATATAAAATAATATATCCTCACGCCTTCCCACAAGGGTCCCCGAAGGGGTAGGCAGAGGTGTATGGGTAATACCCACACACCCACTTTCCGCCAGAGGTATATTAGGTGCCAACGTGACAGATGGCGAGTCCATCGCCGTTACTCAAGCACGACTATACATACGCCTTTTGAATTTCTTCTCAGACGTATGCAGGTTTCCTCACGATGTTTTCCTTCACCGTAAAGCTCGTGGTGTGACTAATCACTGTACTTAAGTTCAGAAAAACTCATTGGTACAGTCGGGATTCGAACTTGCGATCTTTGTGTCGCAGGCAACTGCTCGAACCACTCGGCCACCACGGCTTTATCACTTATTATATATATTAAATTATTTATTATTATTACTTATTGATTATATATATTAAATATAAAATATAATAATCAAATTTTTCAGGCAAGGGCTTGGGCAGTCGTTTCGACGACAACCGGTTGACACTCAGGATACACAGAGGCAGAGGATCTGCAAGGCCTCACGGCTCTCCACTGTCAACGGCCTCCAACCATTCCACCAGTACTTCTCTCAGCGCTTCACCTGAAAGACTACGCAGGTGATATTCCAATTTTATACGGAACCAACACTCTACAGATGAGAAAGTAATGTGACAGGGCCGAATTAATTAATTCTACAAATTTTGTATAATAATATGATCTAACATACAAAATAACGATCGTCTTAAAAAAAGGCCAAGGTGACGGCTCTGTAGAGAGGCGAGAGATTTTTACTGAACTGGAGTAGGTACCGTGATTAAACGCACCACGAGCTTTACGGGGAAGGAAAACATCGAGAGGAAACCTGCATACGTTTGAGAAGAACTCAACTCAAAAATGTATGTCTATTCGTGCTTGAGAAACGGAGATGGACTCGCCATCTCTGACCTTAGCACCTAACTAAATATACGGCGAAAAGTGGGTACTACATACTGCTTCCCCATTAGGGATGTCTTGTGGGGGAAGGCATGGCATTTTTTATTCGAAAATACGCCAGAGAAAAAACTTTACTTAAAATGTTTAATTTTTTGTTGTATTTTCATGACTTTTTTTTTACTTCCTTTCAATGTACCAGCACACGTTTGAGCACTGTCCTAGTTTCTAAGGCACCCTGTTGATTAACCAACATGCTCGTTAATATTATTAACTTCCATTCCAGGCATTCCAGCGCGAGGAGAGCTCACGAGAAGGTGAAGATCTCAGTGTCATATCCGTCCTCTGAGCAGATATGCTCTGCGCACGATGCCTCTCGGTCCCCAAGCCGATCTCCGAGTCCATCCCTCTACGCTGTGCATTACGAGAGGGACGGCCGCGAGTTGACTGAGAGCCGACTGAGGGTTCGCCCTCCCCACCACCTCGCTCCGGGAATGTACGATGACTATGATGATAAGCCCCGCGCTACCAGGAGGATGGGGAAGCGAAATATTAAAGCACAGGTGAGCTTATCGCAAGTTCGAATCCCGACTGTACCAATTAATTTTTCTGAACTTAAGTACAGTGATTAGTCACAGGCGTGAGGTGAGTTTAAGTAGGATCTACTTAGCTGAATCAATTTAAATTTTACGTTTATGTATTGAGAAGCGGCGATAGTCTCGCTATCTGTTACGTTGGCAAAAATACGATGTTACACCTCAGCCGACCACCTTCCGGGACCCTTGTGGAACAGTGTGAACATATATTATTATTATTTCATTCCAGGTGAAGAGGTTCCGAATGGAGACCAAAGCGGCGAAGACCCTCGGCATTATAGTGGGCGGGTTCGTGTTCTGCTGGTTGCCATTCTTCAGCGTGTACGTGGTGCGAGCCTTCTGCGGCGACTGCGTCACTCCCATCGTCTTCTCCATTCTCTTCTGGCTCGGCTACTGCAACTCTGCCATCAACCCACTCATATACGCCCTGTTTTCTAAAGACTTTAGGTGAGTAATACATACCTACATACATAGATACATTATAATAGCACCGAGTCCCTAACGGTGTAGGCAGAGAGTATATAGCGCCGGTTCTCTTTAGACCTACATACCTCTTTCGCTTCGTCCACATTCATAAATGTGTTCATACATGCTCGTCGTTTTCGTGTACACTTGACGTCTTTGAGCGTCCGATCGATTTGATCTAGGTGAATAATGATCTTTTTTTATTCAAACAACCGACCGTCACTGACAAAATATATGAATACCAAACATCTACCAGTATCAAAGGCACCTATCACTCGCTATTTTATCTTTTATAATCGAGTTTCCCGATCTATACTAGCAGTATAAGGATTCAAACAAGTCAACGTTGGGCTATCTCATACGCCTTGTCAGTTCACTTCGGTCTCACCCGATTAATATAAGCGGTACCAAACGTATGCAGGTTTCCTCTCGATATTTCCCTTCACCGTAAAGCACGTAGTGTGACTAATAACAGTCGGGACTCAAAGTTACACATCTATGTGTAGGCAACTACTCGAACCACTCGGCCACCACAGCTCTTTAAGAATCAATTATTGAATTAATATGTGGATGTTTTCTGCAGGTTCGCGTTCAAGCGTATAATTTGCAAGTGCTTCTGCGGGAGTGGCGGTGCGACGGCGCGGCGCGAGTCTGACGGCGACGGCTCGGGACGGCGCGCACGCCCTCCGCACTCGCACTCCTTGGATGACGACACACACCCGGTGCACGCCACTGCAGCTGACAGGTGACCCTGACGTCATGACCTTTGTAGCTTTACCATTTGTTTTTATTTTTACTTTCAATGACTTTGATACTAGTCCTTCAGTTGTATACATTTTGAAATTACCTTTATTTTTTTGTAGGTATTTTAGTAGTAGATTACATTATAATACTTGATTGTAATGTATTAGAATGCATGCAACGGAGTGTCTGTAAGCACTTGAAAAAAGTATCGGATCGAATAATGTTAATATGATAAGAGATAAGAGCCGTGGTGGCCGAGTGGTTCGAGCAGTTGCCTGCGACGCAAAGGTCGCAAGTTCGAATCCCGACTGTACCAATGAGTTTTTCTGAACTTAAGTACAGTGTTAGTCACACCACGAGCTTTTCGGTGAAGGAAAACATCGAGAAGAAACCTGCATACGTCTGAGAAGAAATTCAAAGGCGTATGTATATAGTCGTGCTTGAGTAATGGCGATGGACTCGCCATCTGTCACGTTGGCACCTTATATACCTCTGGCGGAAAGTGTGTGGTAGGCAGTGGGTATTTACCTATACACCTCTGCCTACCCCTTCGGGGACCCTTGTGGGAAGGCGTGAGGATATATTATATATATATATATTATAGACAAACAATATAACATCAACAAATACGTAGATATTATCAACTCACACATAAAGTTCATTATACAGAATTTATTACAATGTTCTGATAAATAAGTCCACGGACCAGTATTGCAAAACATTTTACCTTAACGCAGTATTGAACGTACGAGATCCTATAAGAAATACAAACGACTTTGCTTGATTCCTGACAAAACCCCATTACTACTGATAGTTTTAATAAATCTTTACGGTTCTTCCCTCCGAGAGCAAAATGAACAAACCCTAGTTGAAGAATATAATATTGTAAATCGAACAAAATATTATATGAATATTAAACCTAGGTTACCTTGGGCAAACTTGAAACTCGTTGCCAATATTAACAGTAGTACATGCTGCCTGCTTTCACATCGTGAAAAGCTTTAGAAACAAAAATTTCCGAGAGCTTATTGCCCATGGACTACTAGCGCCACAATTGACATGGTGACAAGTTGGCGATTTGACACGAATTTACTGCCATCTGTCGGCTAGGTGTCGAACTAACAAGTAACGAAATACTCATTTAAATTAAAATAAGATAATTAAAAAAATAATATGTGTGGAACTACAAAGCGGAATAAAACGAAAAAAAAATCGAACGTGCTTTTAAAACGAAATATATTCATTAACAATACAAATTTGCTTATTACAGGTGACGTCAGGCCATGCGACGGCAAAATCCGCAGTTCCAGTCGACCGTCGCGTGTGTGTAAATCTTTTCATAGAACTTACCAAGGTGTATAAATATATAACGCAATGCTATGAAGATAAATATGTATTAAAATACTCACTTTAATATTTCACTAATGAAACAGTATGTAAGATAACATAATTTAAGAAATTAAAAAGTATTCAATAATATTCATAGTAAACAGGATAACAAATCTTCTCGATTTATCTAACAACCATAAATGCTTTAAATTTGATAGGTATGCTGTCAATAAAGTAATTTTTAAGTATAACGTTACGCTCCTGTCAGAATTATATTTTTAGTGGTAACGCTACGTGACGTACGCGTTAGAACGGTATTGAAATGTTCGTTGCGTTATATGATTCGAACTAATCCGCGTTTTTGATGCATTATCTTGTAAGTTTGTATATTATTATTTATTGAAAAGACTGTGTGAATTTAATTGTATCTGTCATGTAAATTAGGATAACAAATGTGTTGTCAAAATGTTTTACACAAAAGTGTTCCCTTATATTACAACTCAAATGATATTTTGTTAAAGGTAAAGAAAAATCTTTAATATGTCTAAATCCATTAACTAAAGTAGGTAAGCTTAAAACAAGACAAATGCGAAGCAAATGATATATCCTAATCCCAGTATCATTTTACATCTAATAAGTTGTGTACCTCACCTCCAAAGCACATTAAGAAATGTGATATTTAAATATTGTTACTCAAACCACCTAATTTGGCAGGGTTTCATTATAATGTATATCAAAACAGGCTATTTTCCTATTAGAATTACATAATGTATTTATTAATCACAAGTATTTTGATCTTTCAAGCCAGTGATCAAAGTAATAGTCAAAAAGTGAGTTATTCACGAAAATATTTTTCTGTGATTCTAATAAGAAAACTAACATGAATTTGGTGGTTGACTATGCCTCTTTAAATTTAAACCTGTAACGTAAAGTTATTTTGGAGACGAGGATATGTAAATCCTACTGAACTTTAACAATAACATTTAAATGAGATGGAAAATATAGAAGAATTTATTGATGACGATATAAACAAGTATGGTGAATTGAGTGCTAATATTCTCTCCTCGGAATATTATTACAAG